>WUAW01000621.1:41950-56398 GCA_017165845.1 Thaumetopoea pityocampa | reverse complement strand
ATATATATATATATATATATATATATATATATATATATATATATATATATATATATATATATATCTCTTTCTCAATTTACAACATGAAAGTATATACAACAATGTTGTCATAACCTGAGAATATACTGCACATACCAGTTACTACAAAATAGCCTTGACATGCTTGAGCTATTTACGAAATTGCATTTAGTTGTAATTTTAGTTGTAAGTTAAGGTTATAAATATCGCAGCTAATTGAGAAATTATAATTCAAAAATGTAAATCTATTATCATCATCGTATCAGCCCACAGATGTCCACTGCTGGACATAGGCCTCCTCCAATGATCGCCACAACAAGCGGCTGAGCCGCCTGCATCCACCGATTGTCCGCGACCTTCACCAAGTCATCGGTCCACCTAGTCGGGGGTCTACCTGCAATACGCTTTCTGATTCGGGATTGCCACCCCAGCACTTTAAGACCCCAGCGTTCATCGGTTCTGCGAGCTAGGGGGTGCTAAGAAATCTATATTGTAATAAAACTGCCATCACTTCATCAGCCCTTGCAAGTCTACTGCTGGTCATGTAACTCCTCCATAAAAACGATGGGTTTGCCATAATTTCCACACTTGGCCAGCGTCTTGGATGTGATTGAATGACAAAAATGTGACTGAACCAAATCTGTATATTGAATATTATTCGAATATTTTAATCGGGATATACTTACTATTGATATAGAGACGGAAACAACTTTTTTGAATTTTGTCTGTCTGTCCTTTTAAAATAAGATCACGCAAAACCACTGAACGGACTTTGACGGGTTTTCGCTCATGTTGCTTATAGTCTTGAATAGGATTTAAGTTACGTATTTATTATTGCAGTCGGTTAAAAAAAGAAAAGTTACAATATTACAAAGACTTTTTGATTAAACTTATGAATCTGAGGATCCCCGGGAAGGTTAATGGTCTACGCAGGCGGAGCCGAGGCAGCAGCTAATGTATTATATGAGTAATTGAAACTATTTGCGGAATAAGGTTTCGGTAATTATAGTGTTCCTAAAGTACATTGGTGGTCAAGTGGTACTGAGCACAATCTGCTACCGAAAAGGTCGCGGGTTTGATCCCGGTCCATTTATTTCAACGGTTATTTCAACTTCATGTACGGTCTACATTGTAGACACCAATGTACTCAACGGAGAAGAAAAACTTCGCGAAGAAATCCGCATGGGTGTGTGAAGTCTATCAACACGCATCAGGCTAGCGCGGTAGACTACGGCCTAATCCCCCTTCTTATAAGGGGAGGTCCGTGCCCCTGTAGTGGAGATGAATATAGACTGGGGATTATGATGATGAAAGTTAAATCTATTTCAGATCAAAAATATTGGTTCAGTGCGCGGCGTGGCTGGCGCGATCAAGCATGAGATCGGGCGGCAGAGGACTATCCTGGACAACGGAGGCCGCATCATCAACGAGACACGCTCCTGGGACGCGGCCGCTAAGCTCACCATACCGATGCGTGACAAAGAGGTCGTGCAGGACTACAGGTGAGGTGGACTCTTGGCTCCTACCGAAGAGCGGAATCATCTGGTGATACCTATGGCAGATTATTCATCATCATCGTCCCACCACATTCTTCCCCACTACAGGGGCACGGACTGCCCCTATTCAGGAAGGGAATTAGGTCGTAGTCTACCGCGCTGGCCTAGTGCGGGTTGGTAGACTTCATACACCCATGCGGGCATGCAGGTTTCCTCACGAAGTTTTCCTTCACAGTTTATTAGAGATTATTATTTCTAATGAAATATTTATATACGCCCTATGTTGATAAATATACATAATAATTAACATAATATTGAATGTAAACGTATTTGTACTGTTAAGAGAGATATCTACATCTTTGACATGTAAAGTTTTCATTAAAATTTATATTATGACTGTCATAATATGCATATTATTAATGTTTTTTGTTTATGTTTGAAAAGTAGATATCTTTGATAGTGGAGTTTAATTACAATATCCTGTGAGCCAAAGCGTGGGTAGAATCTGTTTGCGTAAAACAAATTTGGAATTTTTATCTATTGTCTGGCTCAAACTTATAAAAAAATTATTAAAACAATTAAAATAATAAAAAAAATGATTTAATCATTTATAAACAGTGTTTAATTACTTAGTCAAGGCAAAATGTAAATTATAATTGGCCCTGAAACAGAACGTAATTGTTAAGAAGTTACCTTTTTGTTAATGTTTATTTTTAACAAACGGTGTATCCGCACATTAATATAATGTTGTGTGATAGCTTTATCAAACCAATTTTGCCTTCTATCCATCCATTTCGTAATAATCATAATCGTTTCAACCTTAGCAAATCTCAATTCATAAGACAATACTTAATTAATTGTAAGTTTAAAATTTCGTTAACTCATTATCGATAATTGCAATCTCTATTGGAATAGCTAACTGCGACGAGTACATAGATGGAATCTTCGAGAAGTTCAGGCTTGAATTTAACAATATAAGTCATTTCACAATACTGGCAGTAACTACAATGCATTGATATGAATGACATTGATATGAATGACATTGATATGAATGACATTGATGACCTTAATGATCACATCGTGTTGTCACTAGCTATAGGTTGAAGTGTGGCAGGAGTGGCAGTATCGGAAAAGGGAGGATCTTCCGACCAGACGGGTGTTAGGGGGGGGGCTGCCACTGCCCCAATGGTTGATGGCGGCACGTTGTATATCTATCTATGTTGCTATTAACTATTTGCTATTTATTTGACGACTGATTAGCACAACGGCAGTGACTCTGTTTTCTGAACCATTGAGTCCTGGGTTCGAATCCCGGTAGGGGCAAACTTTTATAATCAGTACAAATCTTTGTATCGAGTAAACGTATAAACGTATTTATGTATATATGTATTAGTATTTATCTATATGAGTATGTATGTATATCGTCTAGTACCTACCCGAGATACGAGGAATCCTAGTTCGAGACTAGATCACAGTGTATGTGTGATTTTTATCACCGTGATTCAGTTTTCTATGGAAGTGTCGAATTCAAGAGTTGCGCCATCTGTTGAGTCTGTGTGGTACTATTTTGTGAAGTAGGGCGCCACGAGCTGACGATGCGTTTTTTTAACATAAACTGGTTTTACTCGCTTCCATACTTTTTATTTTATTTATAATTCTGTTCGTTGTTATAATAATTTCAAATTATTAACCGAGCTTATATATAAGATCATCTTGATTACAGCCATATCAGCTTGGAGATGTTTTTGCGTTTTAATAGTCAGCAGATAATTAAATAAACAAATAATTTTTATGTATTTTTTAATTTTTGTGAGTAGTTACTTAATATTATGCATATTAAACGTAATTTAACAGGAGGTTGGTGCGCTATCAGCGCAGTAAATAAGCGTCGTTTCAGTTCTTCTCTGGCGCCGCAAATATGTGTCAGTATGGAAAATTGCTTGTTTTGCGTAATTTCAAATGTTATAAATATAATGTTAAGAATCCAATATAATTTTATGTCATAGGAAAACATTTCATGGGCTGCGGTACAAGATTTTTTTCTCAAGCGCTGGTGGCGAACGTGTTAATATTTATGACTAACTTCTAACGCTACTTATGAGCGACTGATGCGAGGGTGCGAGGCGCGCGGTGGCTAACGCAAACTGGTTTATTCCGGCTTTAGTCACCGTGTGTACAAACACTGCTAGAAACGCAAAAAACATCTTCAAGCTAATTTATCCGTAACAATTTGTTAATAGTACAATTTATGGAAAATAAACTTGCAAATTAAATTATTTTTTTGTTATATTTTATTATCAGATACATGCCAGAGCCAAATTTGCCACCACTACGCGTCAATTTGAACACAAGAGAAGACCACCACGACATCTTAAGCGTGCCTCTAATAAATGACAAGATACCAGAACTACCAGAGGAGTCTCGCATAAATCTCATACAAAACTATCAATTGAGATCCGAAGCTGCTATACAGTTGGTGAACGAACCTAACCTAATGGAATATTTCCATGAATTAACATCAGACAAACCAAGGAGTCCGATGAAAATTGCCAATCTTTTATTGAACGATCTCTTAACAGTACTTAATAAAAGGAAATTAGATGCAGAAGATTGTCCTATCACAACAAAACAATTAAGAGAAGCCACCGACATGCTTCTGGATAAAATTGTCAATTTAGACAACTACAGGAAAATATTGGACGAATTAATTGAATTGTCCGATACTGACGTACAGCCAATGAGAATCGTCGAAGAAAAAGGTTGGTTGGTTAGTAGTGACGAAGAGGAAATTACAAAAATTTGCTCTGAGGTCATAGAGAATAATCCGAAATTGGTGAAACAGTACAGAGATGGCAAAGAAAAGGTTTTCAAAGCGTTGCTAGGTGTGCTCTATAAACATTCAAATGGAAAAATAGATATGTCAGTAACTTCTAAGGTATTGGAGAGGTTGTTGAAGAAGTGACAGTAAATATTTGAAAAATCATTTTCGTTATTATTTTATTTTTTATTTCAAAAACATTAATATAGTTGACTTTGGTTAACTAGGAATCGTTCCTCCCATGGATGCTGTCAGAACTAGCTAAGGGATTTACAAGGATAATGGGCGGCGGCATTATCCTATTATTCAATTAAAATCTATAATATACGGGTAAGCGACCCCGGGGCCCCCGAGCTACTACTGTCTCTTCCTACTCCTTCCGAGATAGTAGTATCCTATACCCTATAGTTCTTTTCCTAAATTCCATATTCCTTCTTCAATACACCTTTCCTACTTCATCCTTTTTCCTTTCTCCTCCACTAAGCCGTGGGTACGCAATGAGGAAATGTAATCACTTTTGAACCTCGTAAAATGGCCGCGTCGAGTTCGCCACTCGACACGTCTCGTTGCCCACGGGGGCGAACTGTGGGCTGCGGATATTCACTTTGTTACATTAAACGATCTTAGCAGGTGGAAAGAAGTCGTCTCTGCTTACCCCAATGGGAAAAAGGCGTGACTATATGTATGTAGTGTATACTATAGTCTCTACCTACCCTTACGGGGTATTGGCGTGAGTGTATGTATGTATGTATGTCAATTAAAATCTACTGCAATCTGATGCCTTTCAAGCTTAACACTGATTGTAGTAGTGATTAGGGGAGTTTATGACCTCCGTAGTGCTGACTTTGGTACACACAATTTTACCTGCTTCAAAGTGATGTACTTGTAAAAAAAACGCTTTACATGTATGAAGTGTAATAGAAAATCAAGGATTCTATTCTTCGAGTTAGTTACAGGAAGAATTTACATACTTTACGAGTGAATTATTAATTATAATCATATTTATAGAGGTGTTAATAAACTATAATAATATTTCATTCTACTTTACAGCTTTTTAATTATTTAACAATACTAGCGATCTCTATTATATAGACACCACATCATAGGATACACTCGAAATGTAACGAATGAGTGCTTAGTTTCTATTACTTTTACATAGATGTCACTAAACACAATCTTTTTATTTATCTGTTTATTATTTTTATAAAATTGTTAAATTTCAAATTGTGTTATACAAAGATATTAAAAAAAAAAACGAGTACTCAGAGCGACTAATTAACCAGCAAGTATATTTTGGTCAAATTGTTAGAGTCTTAAAGGCATTATTCCGACATAAATACTGTGGCATGTTTCATCAAAATCGGTCTAGTGGAATTTAAGATACAGTTTGATCCCTATTTTACAGCTTGGCAAAAAAGTGTAGTAAATAATGAGGGCGCCACTGTGTTGTTCATGTGGTAACCCACTGTAAGCTTCAAAACAATAATTTAACATTTGAGTCAACAAAACAAACTCTCAGATACCATTCACATCAGCGGTTCTTTGGAAAATATTGTCGAGACATCGTTTGTGCACCTTATATATAATTTCCCTGGCAGAGTTTTGAATAGGCTAATTCATTTTTTTTCCACTTTCCTGTAATTAGGGTTGTAATTGTATGCTTTGTTTATTATTATTTGGTGAATGTTGCCAGCATTAAGATAAGTTAATTCCGTTTCTAGACTTCTTTGCCAAGCTATAGTAGTTGTCGTTAAGAGAGCTCAAGCAAAAGTGGTTATTAGACTATATATTATAAATCTATGATTCTTTCGGGATTTCCCATGTGCCGAAAACCGACATACACGGGGCGGAGGGGCAGGCAAAAGCTAGTTAATTATAATAATATAAATGTAGTGGTGTTATTAGACTAATATTTTATTCTATGTTACAGATCTTTAATTATTTATCAATACTAACCACCTGTGTTATAAACCGACTATACCACTTTAAATGTAACCTTATCTATGAATGTAACGAATGACTGCTTAGTCTCTATTACTGGCACATAGATGTCACTAAACACAATCTTTTTTATCTAATATTATAAATATTATTCCTACGATGATTATTTATTACACAAAAACTATTGATTATTGAATTATCGAAACTCCATATGCTATTATCATCATCATGATCAGTACTGTTCTTTTCCTTCTATTTTTCATAGCGGCAATCGGCTGCGAATTCGCGCCATTTCTGCCAGTGTCGAGTGTATATATTTTTGAAGTTACATAACGTTCTTCAAATTAACACAATAAAATATCAGTGTGTAACATTTTATTGCTTCTTAGGAGTTTTGAAGTCAATTCGACGAACACCACTTTGAGCAGGTAAAATCAGCAGGTCTATTGCCTTGAAAAAAATACGGTCATTTTGCTATGTTAGTCAGTTTTAATCCGATGTTTCAATATTGTTCACGATTATTGACGATTAATACACAAAATAACACAAAATTTATATATCACAGTAAATTAATATAAAACGTTAAAATAAAACTTCAAGTGACGCTAACTCGGGTTGGCGCCAAAACTCCATCAGAACGGTTATATTTTTAAGCCGAAGTAGCTGCGAGTATAAGCTAGCAGTGAATATTCTCTCGCTAAGTAAACGTGTTCTCTGTTCAGAAGTGGATGTCTTTCTGCCTACGACGATTTTTCTGATCATAACGCTAAGGGCAGAAAGTAACAAATAGCGCAGTTGTTGATTGTACCTACTCTTCTTTCATCACAGGAATTCAGAAAGACTTTTTAGTACTAATAGAAGAAATTTTAGTACCAACCCAATGGAGTACTGCTCTCGATCTTTGTCTCCACATCATACTTCGACTTACACCGATCCCTTATCACGCTGTTCCTCATTACTAGGCGCCATTCACTTTATTACCCTCGGTCACTCTCGTTTCTTCAGTAAAAAATATGTTAATATACAGCCCCATAGCTAAGTTGACATTTGACAATCGTTATTATCGTATATCGGCAAAAGCTAGTATAAAATAATATACAAGTGATGTACATTCTCATTTCAGGGAGGGAAGCATATACCAGAGGAACAGTAATTGAATAAAGATTGAAGAACGAATGAAGTCAGAACTATGAGATCTTATGCTTCTTATTGGAAGCTCTTTAACATATTATTATATCTCTATAGTTTCGATTTGTAATAAGCAATATATTTATTACATTTGTCAATTACTGTGGTAGATTTTTAAAGCTTAAAATTCAATTTATACATAAATATATACATGCAGTCACATCTTTTCCTTGGTTTTCCGGCGCGGTATCGAACCCCGGTCTCCCGCGTGATCGGCGAGGATACTGGCCAGTATACTATAGAAATGGGGTAGGCAGAGACTACTTCTTTCCACTTGCCATTTTATAAGGCTCAAAAGTGATTAAAGTTTTTCATTACGTTCCCACGGAAAGAGGATAAGGTAGGAAAGGTGTTTTGAGCAAGGAATATGAAATTTGGGGAAAAGTACTATAGGATATAAGATACTAATATCTCGAAAGGAGTAGGAAGAGGTAGTAGTAGCTCGGGAGGACGGGGTCGCTTACCCGTGTACTTAAGTCAATTTATATTCAAGTAAAATATATCTTACAAGAAGTGAGTTGGATGACAGGAAGTAGAACTTTGGCAATGAGTTCTACATTACACACGGTTGATAGATTTTTTGATTTCTTTTATTTCTTCATAGCGACATTGAGCAGCGTGTGATCATCGAGTATTTTAAACAGACTTGGTATGCGCAGTGTCCGAAGGCTCTTGTGCGCCGCGCGCGCCCCGAATACCTGTAGCGTAGACGTAGGGCTGCGCCCATGTTAGATATATTGTTCCGAATAAAATAATTCTAGATATTTATTTTTCATGATCTCTATATTTTTTTTTACTAGCTTTTACTAGCTTTTTGATGTCCTTAAATACATGTCAGAGACCTTCGACAATTTTTATGTCAGAGACCTTTGAAAACACTTTTTTTTCTGTCCCTCGGGAACAGTTTTTTTTAGGGATATAAGGTACCCCATGCCCTTCTCTGTACTCCTGACAATGTGTGTACACAATTTCATGATGATCGGTTCAGTAGTTGAAGCGTGAAAGCGTAACGAACAAATAATCTTACATTCGGATTTATAATATTATTTATTTATCTATTCTTTATAGTACACAAACAGATAAATACATTTGTAAATAAAGAAAAAAGATGTACAATGGCGTGCTTAACTCAAAAATTGAGTTTTCTTCCAGCATACAGAGTGTAAACATATTTGAGACTAGAAGGAGAATAGGATCTAGTGTATTAGTTACAGAAGCATACACAAACATACATGTATATACAAATACCGAAACACAATAAAATAAATACATACATATATCACTTTGAGAGAAAGTGCTCTTTTCCTGAAAACACTCAGAGAAGGAAAGTGCTCCAACTCTTTCTGAAAACACTAAGAGAAGAGCTATCCTGAATAGAATGAGGAAGCGAGTTCCATGGGCGTACCGCACGCACAGTGAGAGTCCTACTGTAACGACTGGATTTGTGGTGTGAGATACGCAAGAGAAGAGAAGAAATATATTAGGATATGCTCAATATTTTAAATTGTTTATTAATTTTTATTCACAGGTGCTATGGTAAATTTCATATTGTGTTCCGTTAAGGGATATCACGACTGAACATACAGTATTAGAGATGATCATGAGTCAAACGTATCTATCTAATCTATTTATCTATTATAAAATTGTTAAATGTCAGATATTGTAAATTAAAGATATTTAAAAAGAAAATTACTCAGATCGACTAATTAATAGCTTCTGAATCCAAATCCGTCCATGTTTGTTTGTTTGTTCAAGCTTCACGCAAAATTCAGAAGGTAGATTTTGGTCATACTATTACAATCTTAAAGATACTATTCCGACTTAAATACTGCAGCATGTTTCATCAAAATCGGTCCAGTGGAATTAAAGATACACCTTGATCCCTGTTTCAGTAGCTACCATTAAGATACGAGAGCTCAAGTAAAAATGGTTCATGATTTTTTTTATATAAATCTATGATTTTTTCGGCATTTTCCATGTAGCGAAAAACTGACATTCACGCGGGCGGATCCGCGCTCAAAAGCTAGTATTATTATAAAATAGTAAAACAATACATCGATTAATCTTCCGAAACCGACACCATCTTGTTCTCTTTGCGTCTGTTTGTTCATTTGTTCAAGCTTCACGCAAAAAACAGGCGGTGGATATTGGTCACACTGCTGCGGACTTAAAAATAATACACCAACTTATATACTGCAACATGTTGAACATCATGTGTTCATCAAACATACAACATAACATAACATAACAACATGTGTTCATCAAAATTGGTCGATTTCTAATCGACCAATTTTGATGAACACAATGAGTTCAGCCTGCATGAGGATGCAGGCTGAACTCTGTTCAGTAACCGTCATTATGGTACGTATGTCGATTTTCCACTACATGGAAAATCCCGAATCCATTATAGATTTATATAAAAACCTTAGAACCACTTTTATTTGGGCTCTCATACCTTAACGGCGGCTACTAAAATAGGGATTAAGCTGTATCTTCAATTCTACTGGACCGATTTTGATGAAACGTGACGCAGTATTTAAGTCGGAAAAGACTAATAATTTGACTAAAATCTACCAACTGGTTTTTGCCTGAAGCTCGAATAAACAAACAAACAAACATCGACGAATTTGGATTCAGAAGCCCTTAATTAGTTTGACATTTGACAATTTTATAATAATTAAAACCAACAAAGATTAATTAAACCAATAAAGATTAATTAAAACCAACAAAAACTGATTACAACTGTAAGTTGGCAGCCCTTGATTTATTGTTTTGCATTATTAAACGCACCATGTTACAAAACAGCTGCTCCGTCTCCTTAATCTTGTCACTAGACTTCAACAATCCATCAGTGTTCAACAGCTCGCATTAAACACGATGTGGACCCAAGTTATTTTACTGTCCTGTATAACTGTAGTAGTATTTGGGGAGATTACTGCTCCCGGCATAGACAGAGTCGTGAGCGATGGTGTGACTAGTATGGGATATAAAGTTGTCTACGGCAATGAAGATATGACGTTAATAAACCAGGTCGTCACCAACGTAGAGAAGAGTGTTCTGAAGCATAAAACTAAGCTCAATGATTGGGCGAAGCCGTTGCCCGCACAGGACGTGAAATGTTTGATGTCCGTCGATCGGTACTGCTCGAAGGAGATGGCTGAAAGGAAAAGTAAGTTTGTGTTTAAAAAAAAATATTATACCTGCTGGCTGACTACGTAACTTACAACGGATGTTCGATCGCGATTGCTCTACAATTATTGTACAATTAATACATATATTCTAAAATGTAGATATTGGTGCTGATTCTGTTGTAACAGAATTTAACTACAGTGGGCCCTCGACTTTCGCATATAATTGGTTCCTGAAAGTGTGTGCGAATGTTGAATGTTCGAAAGTAGAGGGATGTAAAAAAATATGCATCAAAAATTGTGTTTTAAAGTATTTATTTATAAATATGTACACATAATGAAGTTAAGGGGTGAGTTAAGTGCTTTCAGGTATATTTTTTATTTTCTTGAGATATACGTTCTTCATTGGGATCACATTCTTCAATGATAGTCAAGAATTTGTCAAGATGATTAAAAGTTGAATTTCTAAAAATGTGCGAAATAGCGAATTGTACGAAAGTAGAATGTGCGAAAGTCGAGGGCCGTCTATATTATAAATTTAGTTCCTCTCTATTTTTTTCTAATGTCAAACGCCAAAAGAGATAGCAATCATTTAAAGCGAGTACCGATCTACGTTTCTGTCAAACGGTTCAAAAATGTTGCATTTTTGCGTATCTTTAGTCCGTATGTTCCGAAATCGCGTCTAAATCTTTTAATTTTGACGTTTCTAAACAAAACTGACAGCACCGAAATTGTAGCTATCTCCTTTTGGCGTTTGATATTGGAAAAAGATAGGGAGGGACTAAATTTAGTTAAGTTCTGTTACAAGAGAATCAGCGCCATTACCATCTACTCGCAGCCTCTCGGCGTGACCATAATTAAAAAAGGATTATCAAGCATTCGAAGTCTTTGGGCTGACATCACGTTAGAGTTTTAATGGCAACATAATATTAATTTCTATACAATACAAAATTTAATAAATACATTATTTTAAAGCAAGAGTGATTAGGTTCTTATTAAGCTACTAGTACATTTTACCACCCTCGGATACATCGCCACTTACTATCAGGTGGGATTGTAGTCAAGTACTGGCTTAAACATGGTAAAAAAATTCGTGCACCAAGCTTTATCGCTCAGTGCTTGTAATCACGTAATCAGAAAACAGGTTGACTCATGTCTATAACCCGTTTCAAGAAAAGATTAATAGGGAAGAAATTTCAATAAGAGGAATCGCTGTAATTATATAGTTATATATTTTTTAATTTTTTTTCAGGATCTTGTAGGTATACCGTAATGAATATTTTAAAAGCAAACCATACTCTGCCCTAGGCTTCTTAAAGTTAACTTGACCACTTGACCCCCAATGTATATATATATTTGATGTTAATTACTAATCTATCAGGTATATATTTGACCAGGTATACTGATCCAAGCGATAATGGACGACTGCTCCAAATGTTCGGTGGAACAGAAGGATGGCGCCGGTAAGGTGGCGGCGGCGATGATGGCTCACGACCCAGTCGCTTGGAAGCTCTTCCTCACCAGGTATAATGGTCTCCAAAAAATTCAGAGGATACTCGCATAAGGCAACAGTAATATAGACTTCTATAGACCTAATCAGGGTCTTTTTAGACGATGTAGGGGGCTTAAGATACACAGGGTTTGGACCTTTAAAAAAGCAAAAAGAAAAAATCAATTATGAAAATAGTTGAATATACTGGTACCACATGAACAATTATGAAAATAGTTTAATATTCTGGTGTGCGTCTTTATTGCTTATTAATTTATTGGTTATTAATTTAGTAATTAATTAATTAATTTATTATGGTTAGATTTAAATAAGTTAAATATAAGTGAAGTAATTACTGTTTGGACATTAAATTGACGTGCTGTCATATTTTTAATTAGACGAAGTGTACTGATTTTATAGCATTATCAGTTTTGGATGAAAAAAAATTGTTACGTACAAAATCATTAACGTGAATATATTTAAATTTATCAGATAGAATTATGTCAGATGTCCTTTCTGTACCAGATTTTCAAAATGAAAAGCCCAGTGTTATTCTCGGGAGGATGTAGCTAATTTCACTTGAACCATTGGCGTTTATGAAAACAGTTATATTGGTTAACGATTTACTAAAAGTCATAGATTATAAAATAACCAATGTAAAGCAGTGACACTATGACCTTAAAGAGCTACATTACATTACATAGTGACTGAGTTGTTACATTACAAAGTAACATTTGCTTTTAATATTTCACTTTGTCGAATTATAAATCCGAATTAAGTCTACCGTTATAACTGGAATCCGATGTCAAGATGCCCCACGGCTCGTGCCCCACATGGTACATATATGGACATAATAGTATTTTAATATGTATGAATTTAATTACCGATCAGATGTATAGCAGTATACACTTGAAGTGCATCACCTAATTCAAAATTTACTTCATTGATAGATCTGCACTACAGTTATTGCCGCGAAAGGAAGTACTAGTGCAAGAAGAATATAATTTTAAACTAATAGGAGAGCCAGAAGAATTGATACGTTCTTCTAAAAATATATACGTGAAACCCGGTTTTAACGTTAGAGTAAAAAGGTATCAGTCAGAAAGGATTCTATAAATTTTACACTCATTTTTTGTGCAACAGAAGTGGACAAAAGTTCGTTCCAAAAAAGATTAAAAAGAGAAGACACCGGAAGCAAGATTTTGAAAGTTTTCAAGCGTGCACTCGTCATTAGGTAGATATTAAAACGAGCATATAGACATTGTCTAAAACGAGCATATAGACATTGTTTAAAACGAGCATATAGACATTGTCTAAAACGAGCATATAGACATTGTCTAAAACGAGCATATAAACATTGTCTAAAACGAGCATATAGACATTGTCTAAAATAATCTCATATCTATAAAATACTATAGCTACTTTACAGGAGAGCAGTTAATATTGTAGACTCGCATATTTCTTCATATTGTTGTCCGCTGATTGTAAGTAATTCCATATTCCTTGCTCAATACACCTTTCCTACCTCACCCTCTTTCCATTCCTTCCTTTCCGTGAGAATGCAATGAGGATGACGCTTTTGAAACGTAAAAAATGACGGCGTCGTGGTTCGCCACCCGACACGTCTCGTTTCCCGCGGGGGCGAAAAGTGGACCTACGGATAGCTACGAGTAGATGTGATATTGTTCTATGACAGTGTGGATATTATAGATATATCTATAATATGTTCGTTTTAATATTCGTTTTTTTTTAATTATAAAATTTTATAGTATTAAACAATCTTTTATGCAGTAGCTTTCAAATTAAATTATTCAATCATAAAAGTACCTATAAATGTGTATACGTCAACTGTAGGCATTTTTGTTGAGAATTTTCTACTGGACGTTGTAGGTATCTATATCTATATTAGTCAATGAGGTGAAGTAACAAAAAAAGTGTTGCTATTAATAGTCAAATTGTACTGACTTCTAAATAGTAGAATTTTGTTTGCATTCCGTTTAACTTACTTAGTTTTAGAGTTTAGTTATTATTACTGTAAATACTTTGGTTGTTTAGTTTTTCAATGTATTTAATTATTGTTTGTATTTGGGAAAAATAAAGTTGAACTAAAAGGTTTGTTTGTTTATTTGGATGCTGTAGTACCGGTCTTCTGACGAATATTTTTTTATATTGGATCTGTGTGGAAGTTGTGGATATGACGCTAAATGATGACACCAGTTGAAACACAGACTGTTGTTGTAATGATAAATGCAGTATTTGCAGATTGATGGTTTGAAGAATCATCATCATCAGGTCAGTACACAGACGTCCACTGCTGGACATAGGCCTCCTCTAATGATCGCCACACTGAGCGGCTATGAGCCGCCTGCA
>WUAW01000617.1:193262-203499 GCA_017165845.1 Thaumetopoea pityocampa | reverse complement strand
TAGGCTAGTGCGCTCTACCACCTAAGACTACATCGCCACTTACCATCAGGTGGGATTGTAGTCAAGTGCTATCTTATTATAATTAAAAAAAATATTTATCATAGTTTTATGATATTATATACAGTTGCCCCTCCTGACTAAAGGAGGTCCTTGCTCCTATAGTGGAGTCGAATATGGACTGGGGATGATGATAATGCCACAATTATAGTATGACCGCCGAAAGAAGGCGTTCCTAACATCACTCAAATAATACTGTTCTACATAATAATAAAATAATTATTATATTTAATATTATTCATTAGTGAATAGAAACCATGTAGGTACGCATTTTATTGTGAAATGTTTGACAGTTCTAAGTGATAGTTCACAAACTGTCAAAAACGCATTCTCTCGGCGGCCAGACCTTAGGCAAATAATTATAAATTCAGTTTAGTGCGTAATATCAAGCCACTTCAGTTTACTTGAACCACTTGAACGTATCTATCTATACTATAATAACATCGTAGTCGTGAAGATGTATGTTATGGCATAACACAAAAACTACTTAATCGATTCTAATAGGGTTTTCACTAATGTATTGCGTATCGAAAATTAGGCGATAAATTATCATTATCTCCACTATTACAGTGTTAATGCGAGTGAAGATACAGGTATCAGCTAACTTTGTAATATTTGATAGAGACATCGCTCAACACAAAAGCACCCTTTTTTGTCGCGGACAAATTCTTGCGTATGATGTCCGTAAGCCACGGAGATGACTTGCAGGGCATGTCCCACGGACTAAACACTTCGCGGTACTAAACATAGACACCTCACTCTTCCGACAACTCCTCGGTTGGACATTGAAATCTCCTCAGCTCCTGGAGGTGTTTGCGACGCCATAAGTCACACATGTCCTGTCCTTCCCTGAAATCGCTGACTGAACGCTCAGGAAAACCCATATATCATAAAATTGTAGTGGTGTGTAGTACAGATATATTATGTAATCATTTATAATTAATACGATATAACCACAATAATAATAGATTTTAAAGAAATCGTGTAGACGAGACTGAACGCGACCATAACCTGTCTGTGCTGAAGTGTGTTAGAATTAAAAATTTTATTATGTTAATTACTATTAAATGGTTCTTAATAAAGTATGAAAAGTCGCTAATAATGGATTTTATTTCTCTATCTATCTATGTATATGTGTTGAGAGATATGGTAGCTCAGTGGATAAGGACTTGTCCTAAATCCAAGAATCGAAAGGTCTTTGGTTCGATCCTCGACTGGTTAGATAACATTACCGTGATTTCTCCGAGTTAAGGCATGTTATAGTGTGTTCCGTTTGGTGTCCCAACAACTCTGAACGTTAGCAAGAATTGTGGGGGCTTACGGGGATGACGTCTGATTGCAATCAGCAATCTTAACCCGCCCTACAACCGCATTCCCTAAAAAAAACAGCAGATCCTGACACAAAAATAGGCATAATGTTAAGAAACCTCATCGTTGTGTTGTTCATTTGTTAAAGTAATATAAATTAGCAACGGAATAACCCCTACTATCATATGGATTACTACCTTTAACTCGCAGCTCCGCCCGCGTGAATGTCGGTTTTCCGCTACATGGGAAATCCCGATATAATCATAGATTTATATGAAAAGCCTTAGAACCACTTTTAGTTGACCTCTTGTACCTTAACGGCGGCTACTAAAACAAGGATCAAGCTGTATCTTCAATTCTACTGGACCGATTTTGATAAAACAAGCCGCAGTATTTAACGCGATTACGCGGGTAAAATCTTCGTCGACCATTAGTCAATTGGCTAATATGGCGTCCGCCATTTCTACACTCAGTGTTACGAGCGAGATAATACCGAGTTCATTTGTCATTACATTTTTAACCTTAAATGTAATGCAACAAAATCTCTATTTAATTGGTATTTATAATGTTTTATTCAGAATTTGTTAGCACCCGTCAGCGCCAACGATTAATGCCGATGTAACTTATTTTATGGTACTACTATAATGCGGGCAATTAAAAGTGTGAATGTCAGATAATAACAAATAAAAGTCTCAGCAGAACCAACATTTTATTAAATTTGTTTATTCAATATATAACATCAATATTACCGGGGACAGGTGGTCGATACCGGAACAGTGCAGAAGCTACAAATTCACATATATTGCATAGAAAAATTTAAAAACGCCACATTACCACAAAAATAGAATTCATTTACAAATAATGTAACAATATGTATAACTCGCACCGATAAAGAGGGGATTTGGAAAATTTGATTTAGGATTGAAATATCAATGATTATGAACAAAAACAGACCAACAATTTAAACGTAGAAATATAGTAAAACAATCTAAACCCTTAGTTCCCAAAGTGGTCTAGGAGGACCCCAGGGGTCCACGGGATACTCGACGGGGGTCTACGTTGGCGTACGCAAATTTCCATAGTTAGATCTAATCTTCACATTTTTGTCGAGTTTTGGGAATATGGTAGAAATGTAGCTGCGGGTGGTCCATCGGAACCAGATTAATTTTGAAAGTAGTCTATGAGAAAAAAAAGTCTGGGAACCTCTGATCTAAACAAAACAAAACAACTACGAAAATTAAAGTCTGTTTCGCACCAGTTTCGTGGTCGGCCATGGGAAATCTGGCACGCACTGAGAGACTTTGTCTCTTCCACGTATTAATATTTATATATCTTCTTTTTGAGAAGGCAAACGTTTCATTCGGTAATCTATATTATTCTCTAAAATTATTTTCGTTCACTCTCGTTCACACATAAACTATACGAGCGAAGGGGAACGAGAACGAACGAATTTTCGAATCCACTCTTTATTGGCACAAATTACATACATGAAATATAGATAATTTACAGCTCTTTAGAAGTACTGCTACATACAGTCTTGGTGTATATTATGTTGTAATTGAGAAAAGTTGATTGGGGAAAATTGGCCACGTTACACGCTGATCCTACAGAGTTGGTAAAAGATAGCTCTTTTAGAGCACGAACCACAGGAAGCATATCATAAAACAATAAATAGCAACCAATGGCACTCACCGGGGATGTTGAATAATTAGCAAGAGAAAAAAAGTCTGACGACAGATTTGCTTTGCGAATAGTTGCCATATTGTTACGATACAAAATCCCGTAATACAAAATAATTTATTAAATAGCTTAAATCATAAATACAACCTTTATTTACAATGAGTAAGAGGCGATTGTCGTTCATTTAAAATATATACGACTTCGCTTTTGCAAAGTTAAAGAAATCAGTCCTGTCTATCTCGCGGATATGTTACTGGTCAAAATAATATAGGTAGGGTTTCGAATACCCCTATCTAGGTAGTGTTGCGAATCTGTAATGCCATAGGCGTCAACAGAACAAGATCAGGAAAGAGCCGATACAGATCTTTGACGAAAGCATCGGGTTGCACCCCTTCAATGCCTTTGAAGGGGCCCTGATCTTTCAGCCTAGACGCCCGAGGTGCAATATTTAGGACCATATATCATTAAATGTAATAAACATATACCAAAAATGAGCGCACATAGATCACTGAATGTCCAAACTTGCGATCCGGATATTAAACCTATAGACCTAGGGGGATGAGGATCAGACTATCACCGCTATCACAAGCTTCAGCACAGCAATTTTGGTTTGGCTTGTTAAAGATTCTAAAGTTCTAGCCCACGTGAAAGTTTTTAACAGTTAAAAAAATAGGCGATTGTAACGTCAAGATGATATACTTCTAAGAAATCTTCGGGTGCGAAAATCATGATATAAATACAAGATAAAAATTTGAGATAAGGCTGCAAGGGCATCCGTTATCGCTATAACCGTTATCGCTACATCGCTATAAACATTAACGGAAAATCAATATAACCGATATCGTTACATCGCTATAACCGTTATTGCTATATCGCTATAATCGTTATCACCACATAGCTATAATCGTTATCGCCACAACGCTATAACTGCTATCGCTACATCGTTATAACCGTTATCGGAACATCGCTTTAGCCATTATCGCTACATCGATATAACCGTTATCTGTACATCGCTATAACTGTTGTCGATACATTACTATAACCATTATCGCTACATCGATGTAAAAATTATCCACACATCGCTATAATCTTATCGCTACTTCGGTATAACCGTAATCGCTACAGCGCTATAACCGTAATAGCTACATCGATATAACCGTTATCACTACAAAAAAGCGATGAAAGAAGAATTTTCAATGAGTTTTAAAGATAATTCGAATGATATTCTCAAATTTCGAAAATATAATAAATACCGACCAATTATTTTTTGACTCGTGAAATAGTTATAAATAAAATATTTTGATTCAAATAAAAATAATGAAATATTGTGTAGTGATGTCCAAATATATCGTTTCACAGTATCGATGAGAGAAGTGTTTGGTTTTAATTCCTAATTACATTTGCATCTGAGATGTATAAAAAAATTATCTTGTTATTTGATACACGTCCCTCTTATACAAAATTTAAGGTCGTTGCATAAAGACTTCTTTGACTAGTTCTTGGTCTCAACAGGTTTCAACCGTCTCAACAGGTTTATAGGTCGCTACAAAAAGTAATCTTTGTTTCAAATAAAAAAAAAAACTTGTAAATATAGTTTAGTAAGTGGTATTTACATCTAATTGTGTGTTCTGTTTGTCGTTAGCGACGAGCAAATATTAAATATTCAAAACCACTACGTTACAGTACAACAACATTCGGAGAATCCGGCGACATAGCTGTTCGCTCGACCAATAGCAATTATTTATTTCCCGTCTCCACACTTATTCTTTGATTTTGTCGAATCATAACTACATTAAATAATAAACCTTAATACTGAACAGATAAGGTTGATTTTTAATTGCTGTAAAGACACTTTGGTAGTCATTCGGTAAAGTTCGATTTGGCGAAATTAGCCGACAGCAACTCGAAGTATTTTAGATAAACTTTATCGAACTGATCAATTTATTATTTGGTAGTGACATAAATATAATTAAGACTTGAATTATGAATAGGTATATGTGATGCAATCACAATATTTTTTTATTACAGTGCTACATAGTGACAAAATATTTTTTTATAATATTTACACAAGCTTAGTTATATCCATATTATATAGAATTATATCCTTCCAATTATATCATGTGCTCCATTTAAGCACCTTTTAGGCGCTAGAACCAGTGCCGGATTTAGATAAAAAGAGGCCCTAGGCTGAAGCCTACATAGTTAGCCTGTAGGAAAATCCGGCCCTGGCTACAACCGTGACAATATTTTCGCAAAGACAACAAAGCAATAATAACATAAATAGCTAGTAAGTTGTTACATCATATTTAAATTTGGTATTTCGGATATATACTAAAAATAACATTATATAATAATGAAATGTTTATTAATCAACTTATAGCTATATACTATATACAAGCTGAAATACAATCAGAAATTGCGAAAATTTAATCACAATACAATAAATATCATTCATCAACAACAATTTGATTTCAAAATTTCGATGTGCAATATAACATTAAAATTTACGTGAAGACAATATTACCACGAATATAAATTTAACTACTCGTATATTAGCTAATATTGAAATAATTATTGCAGAGTCCGCGCGGAAATCGTTGTCGACAAGAAGCGATGTGATTGGTTGCGATGCTTGCGTCGCTCCCTCGTTCCGCTAACGAGTTCCGCGCGGACTATATACAAGTAATAAATAATTGTGCACCATTATTATAATCACTATTTTAAATAATTCTGTTTAAATGCGATAAATGTGAGTGACAAGTGTGTATCTAATGTACTAATGTGTATAATTTAAATACAAACGCTTATGAAAGAACATATCGCTCTCCAGACAAACAAATTTGGTCTACAAATCTGTTTCAAATAAAAATTCTTGACTTATAGAGAAAACCGCATTTTTCATCCCCAATTCGATTATCTATTGGGAATAAATAACACTATAGTAACTATGATTCCGCTAAAGGTTCCTAGATGGCGTTAGAAGTCAGTTTTCCTGGATGGACACTTACCCTCTCCTACCGGAAAAAAGGATCAAAAAATGAGGTTATCTCTAAAATTCGAATTTGAGTTGAAAGCTTTGAAATAGGAGTGCGATATATCTGCACGTATTCACGTAATCCCCAGTCCATATTCACCTCTACTAAAGCGGCACAGACCTCCCCTAATCGGGAGGGGGGGAGATTAGTCCGAAGTCTAAAACGCTGGCTTAGTGCGGATTAGTGTTGGCGTATTCACGTACAGTTGGTTTAGCGTCATAAAATAACTATATTTTTTTTACACGATCGTTTCGATCGTTCTATTCGGCTACCGGCGTATGTATGGCTGACGAGTTTTGCTCATAACAAGCGGAAAGAAATGGTCTCTGTCTATCCCAATTCTTCGGTGATATAGTGGTCCGTATCTCCGCTGAAACGCGTGAGACAAGGATTCGATTCCCCGCCAGAGCCAGGGAAAAAGACGTGATTGTATGTCTGTGTGTATCATTAGGAAGACTTAAATATAAAGTAATTTTTTTATATGATCAACGCAAAATATAAATCAGTTTTCTATTCCTGATGTAAAATTTGTCAAGATGCAGACAGATCTTGAAAGTTACGGACGTATAGTACTGTCATTTCAAGTGTTTTGCTTTATTATCTGTGTTCCTACAATTGTTTTATGTTCTCCGGGTTTTTGGCGGCAACCCGAGCCAACCCATCACTTGAAGTTTTATTTTAATGTTTTATATTAGTTTATTGTGATATTTAATATATACATTTGGTATTGTTTTGTGTACTAGTCACCAATAATCGTGAACAATATTGAAACATTGAACTAAATCTGTGACTAACATAGCAAAGTTGGCCGTATTTTTTCAAGGCAATAAGCCTGCGGATACTCTTGCCCAGTCAATATGTTGGTCTGATAATCTTCGGATTAACGTCAAAACTCCCGAGAAGCAATAGAATGTGATCAGCATTTTATTGTTAAATCGACAAAAGTATATATTAAATAACTTGGCTTAAAAATCAAAATACATAAAAAATATATTTTCGGACAAGAACAGTTTGTATGGTGAGTTTGGTTCGGTAATATCCGCTTGGGGCGCTATACTGACATCCATTACAAAAATGTCAACATATAATCATAATAGAGGCAAATGTAAAACATATAATCATATTTTTGTGTCAATAGTGTCATCTATCTATTCACTAACAATATTGCTTTCATGATTACCATCATCAGCCCGTAAAAGTCCACTGCTGGAGATGAACCTCCGCCATAAAAGGGAGGGAATTACCGCAATCTCCACGCTTGGTAGACCATCTTGGAAACCGCAGTAGTTGAATGAATGAATGAATACTTGAATGAATGAATACTTTATTTGTTGGCTAAAACGCAGGATAACGCCATCATCATGGTGCATCCCTCAGCTAGTTCGCCGAGCTACCACGGGATAGATGAATTGGCGTTATTATTAAGCCGGCTTCAGAAAGCAATATTGGTTTACTAAATATTAAAAAAATAGATTAACACGTTGAGGACGGCGTGTACCACCGGTAGCTCGCACGCGAATGATTCATCTGGCGCCATGTACAACCAGTGACTCATATGCGAACAGTTTATCTGGCGGCGTGTACCACCGGTGGCTCACATGGGAATGGTTTATCTAGCGACGTGTACCACTGGTGGTTCACGTGCGAATCGTTTATCTGGCAGCGTGTACCACCGGTAACATCAGCTATAATTTTATAACAGTTTAGTTAGATAAAAAAACTGTATGTGGTTAAAAATAACCTTTTTATTAAAAATTGAAAAGCTCATTTTTACAGGTAGATTATAATAGACTTATTGTATTTACATATCTATGTATATTAGTAACGTATCTTCTTATATCGTCGGCGTAGGTGGAGAATTAAATAACTGCTATTTAACCAAACGACAGTTATTTATTTGTCCACTTACGCCGACGATTTATGTCGATAAGAATAACATGAAAAAGAAACTCGTTTTGTAAAGAGCGCCGCATACATGGTATATTAAACATATAGTGAAAGGGAACTACACGGTTGCGTCTGAAGTTTCGCTAAACAACATTTTGTGCAAAGCGCCGCCAGATAAAGCAAAATACGATTTTCACCGCCTGGTAAAGCGACATAGCAAAAAGTGTGCCGTCCTCAATGTGTTAAATTATCTTTGTGCTCATAATATCTTAAATTATTTCATAAGGTCCGCACAAACCGCTCCGTAACAGCTCGGTTTATCACATGTAACGTGGCGCAGTCCAGTGCGCGTTCGCACCGCGCCGTGTCCGCACTACGGCGCCGCAGTCGAGATGCGATTCATTACTGTGGTGTACGCGAGCCCTAACGCCCAAGACACCTCGTGGCCGTTCACTTTCTTAACTAACTGTGAATAAAAAATAATAATAAAATACCGATAACTCCTTTTGCGTGAAATGGAGGAATCTACTATGAAATTTTATAATAACTACTAAATATTTATAAATTACTTCACGGTACTTACAGCGATAAATTTTAATAATAGGAGGTTAAATATAAAATTTCCGTTTTAACGCACTGGCCACTTTGAATAAAAATTAAACCTCCATAGTGTCAGATTTCAGAGTGAAACTTTTTTCATACGAAAACTATAACATTCTAAATTAAAAAAAAAGACATGACATTTGATGTTCGACTCTCAATTCTTTTTACGTTTAGCTTTTAATGTGAAGATGAAATCAAAGTAATTCTCGAACACGAGTTCCGACCTGATAGCGAAACTCGCAGCAAAACAGCCCCCACTCGTTGAGCGGTGTTCATTGCTCCATGATAATGCCAGACTGCACACTGCTCGTAAAATAGTTTTAACACTACGAGAATTGCAATTAGAAACCATCCGTCACCCTCCATACTCGCCGGACCTTGCCCCAACCAACTACCACTTTTTCTACAATTTGGAAATTTTTTTGCATGGAGAACCACGGAAAAAGGCGTGATTGTATGTATATATATATATGTAAAAAAAAAATTGTCTTCACAGGAAGCACTACAAAATGCCTTCACACATATTTTTTTCCTTTGTGGAGTCCAGATACGCAGAATTTTACCGGAAAGGTACCTTTACATTTTTTGCCATCTAATAGATAGATTATTTAAATAATCTATCTATTAGATGGCAAAAAATGTATAGACAACGAGGGTAACTTTGATTTAATCCTACAAAAAAAAAACGATTTTAATTTTTCACTTGCGAAACGGCAATTTCATATTTAACCCCTAAACTTTAATATCCTTTTAACCTTTATTACCCCGACTTACATTTCGATTGGAATACACCACCCACATCGAGTAGACGGATATACATCACCGTCATCATAGTCAACTCACCTACCGTCCCAATGCCATTTAGAATGGCAGGGTTAGACTATAGACAGAAAGTTCAGGGTATTTACAGCGATAAATTTTAATATTACCCCTATTTACGTTTCGATTGGATTACACCAACCGAACATATTGAACAGACTGATCACCATAAATCATTATATGGTCCCACTGCAGCACACAGGTCCCCTCTCATAGTCCACCACGCTAGTCCAGTAGCAGACTTCACAGGCCGTTGAAAATCTCTCATAGACATGCAGGTTTCCTCACGTTTTCTTTCACCGTTTGAAATGAGTGATAATTAACCCCTTAGCTTAGAATGACGCCTCGGAGACGTAAGTCTACCGGGCAAAAATAAATCTTTTTTTGGCGATTTGTACAACTTCGAACGCTCAGCCGAGCTGTGTATGTCCCTACGCGTGACGAACCTTTGTGCTTTTGGCACGCACAGTTGGAAATTAAACCGTAAGGCAAGGCGTTAATTATAAATACGATCATGAGTGCAGACAGTCAGAGATGTGTGTTGGGTGTATATTCACCGAGATGGGCTCGTCGTCGCGTATCTTGTACGCGTCGTGCAGCAGCGCGACCACGTACACGAGGTCGATGCACGCCCAGGGCTGCTCCACGTTGGCGGCCGAGCACGCCGCCAGCGCGCTCGACCGGTACTGCGCCACGGACACCGTGCCGCCCTTCATCACGTCTGACGCACACAGAACACCGTTCGTTGGACACTTGCACTCCAACCACTATAGACATCTTCGCTCTACTATAAATCTACTCTTTAAGGGTCCTCACCTCAGTTCTGGTTTCTTAACTCTTCTTTCCTA
>WUAW01000617.1:172825-184247 GCA_017165845.1 Thaumetopoea pityocampa | reverse complement strand
TTTGGCATTAGAAAAAGATAGGGAGAGTCTAAATTTAGTTAAGTTCTGTTACAGCAGAATTACCACCATTATCAATTGACAAATCCAACCCATTAAATATATTTCGTTAATAGAAAAATATAGATACGATTTTATTATGATAATATAGATAATTTTTTAACGATATGAGAACATGGTAAATTTATTAGCAGCAAAATAGGAAGTTAATACGATTAAAATCTATATTTGTCACGGCTGAACACAATCGCTCATCCAATAGAACAATGACGTTATTACATTTTTGCAATTTATCAGAAGAAGCGTTTCGGTTTAAAATTGGATTGTACCCATTTTGTAAATCATATCAATTATCATGATTTTTCATAATTTATTTATAGAGTATTATTAATAATTTGAGCATTCTCAAAAAAAAATTCCATATTAAACAACAAATCATCCAAATTAAACACAAAATAAAATTTTAACTTTTTTGCAATTCCGTCATTATTCTATTGGATGAGCGATATATATTTCCTTCATAAAGAAAAATTGCCATTCTTGGTAGACATCTTGGAGATCGCAACAGATGATCCTTAAAAGCGGGATAATAATAGTTCTTATTCCGACCCCACACAGCTATTATACATATCATGATTTAACTTTCTTCTTTATTATACACACACACAATACAATCTTATACTATTATAAAATTGTTAAATGTCATCTTCTGTAAATCAAAGATTAAAAAAAAACTACTCAGACCGACTAAGGGCTTCTGAAACCAAATCCGTCGATGTTTGTTTGTTCGAGCTTCACTCAAAAACCAGCAGACGTTTCATGAAAATCGGTCCAATAGAATTGAAAATACATCTTGATCCCTGTTGTAGTAGTCGCCGTTAAGGTAAAAGTGATTTAAAAGCTTTTTATATAAATCGGATCGGATCGAAGGTTTCCCATGTAGCGGAAAAGCGACATTGGCGCGGGTGGAGCCGCGGGCAAAAGCTAGTATAATATAATACACAATATCATCGATACTCAAAGTGGTCTACCCCCAGGGGTCACCTACACCCAGGGGTCACCGATGACTTCGCTACAATTAGAAACCTATATCTTTCAAAGTGAGTAATATTATACCAGGTGTCAAAAACACATTTGAATTTGATGAATTTGCATAAAATCAATATTAACTAAGCATTCTTTCAGTCTTTGGGTGCATGCACCCATTTTGACAATAAGAGGCGATGTGGCTGGCGTACTGCACACAGAAAAATCTAGACTGCAAAAACAGTTTTGTCACTGTAAAAACAACTAAACTTATTCAACTTTTAATTCAAAAAATAATTTTACTGCAAGCAAACTTGTGGGTCTTCAAAACCGAGTTTGACTACCACTAACACCACCGATGGTAGTCATGTTGTCACTTTCTCCTCACTATAAGGGCACGGACCTCTCAATCAGGTTGGGGGAGGGGATCACGCCGTAGTCTACCACGTTGGCCTAATGCGGTTTGGTAGACTTCACACACTCATGCGGGTATGTTGGTTTTCTCGCGAAGTTTTCTTTTTCCTTTAAGTACATTGCTATTTACAATGTCCACCGTAAGAGTTTGAAATAAGCCGGTGGTACGGGACCGGCCTCAAACCCACGACCTTTCGATCATGGATCGTATCTTGTGCCACTAGACAACCAATTTACTTATTACACTTTACAATGTTACAGCGTTTTAGCCTCTGTTGTCGAATTAGGCATAGCCTGTATCTCGATTAACAGCGCCAATCCCTGTTAGTAAACAATTAAGTTCACATTAACACAATAGGACAATAATAATGGTTGTGTTAAGAAAGCCCTCTTTGTGCGTAGGACGCATATGTGTGCACGTGTGAGTACGTGCCTGTGTGTATGTGTGTGCGTGTGTGCCCAATGTACTAAAACAGTAACCAATTATAAATACACCCTAACGGCATGCGTTTTCAAACAACTTAGTGGGTACAATGTATGTACAGTGAAACTTGTTGAGGTGCGCGCGCGATAATTATACATGATTTACGAGCGTGCTATTAATATTTTACGAGTTTGAATCGAGTACTGTTAGTAATTTTCTAGTACCGAATGAATTTTCCTCATTTTCATGAACAACGGTCTGAAATAGGTACATCAGTTTATTTGACCAAATAGTTGATAGGGTCATCATCATCATCATCATCGTCAGCCCTTGGAAGGCCAATGCTAAACTTTGCCCTCTTCCTTAAAAAGGTGGGGTTTGCCTTAATCTCCACAATTGGCACATGTCTTGAAGATAGCAGTAAATTTTAATTGAATATCAGAATAACGTCACTGCACGTTATCCTGACATCCCTTAACTGGTTCTCACAGAACCCACGTGAAGAGATGGAGTGACGCTATTAATACGCCTGCGCCACGCAACAAAAATAAGACCCACATAATTTTATACCCTAGATAGTATATACATAGATATGATATATGTAGATACCTTATGCCTCTTAACACCACTCAACACGTCAAAATAGAGACAAAGGAACAATTCCCCGGTTACTAGGCTGTTCGCGGGTAACACTGCCTGCGTGCTTCATTTAACACATTCAATGCCACCAACGCCCACAGGCGTTTTATAAAGTTCATTCGAAGAACCACGCACACCCGCAGGCGTTTGTAACCTTTAATATATAAACACGTACTAAAGTCTGGCTCTCTCTCTCTCTCTCTCTGCTATTGAGGAACTAATAGTGCTGATTTTGTAGTAACAGAACTTAACCAAATTTAGTCCCTCCCAATGTTTTTTAAATGTCAAGCGCTAAAACGAGATTGCTATAATTTTGGTGCTGTCAGTTTCGTTTACACACGTCAAAATTAAAAGATTTAAACTCGATTTCGGAACACACGGACTAAAGATACTTAAAAACGCAACAAGCCAACACCGGAGCCCCTTTGCTGACTTACTAAACGTGTTTAGGCAAACAGTCTCGCACCTAGAGTATTTCTCCCTTCTTTCCCCATCTATCCTTAAGGATGACCGGTTTTGAGTTGCTCCAGATGTGTTGCCCATCTCCTCATATCTTTATGCCATTCCAACCCTCGTGGTTCTGGTGGAGACCCGGTCCCACGAAAGATGGAACCACTTGTAAAATCGAAGACGGACGGATCTGGAGTGCAGATGAGAAGCCTTCAGAAGGTCCAAACTTTTGCACCCCACAAATATGCCGTAACTCACCGATGACCTGCCTTAATTGGCTAGGAAGCGTGAAGACAACTATTATAAAAAATCAGTGAAGACAACCACTTGTAGAACCACTTGTAGTAGAACAAATTCGTACTGTTTGTTGCTGATACGGGTGGAAACAACGATTTGAAAAATGCTTTCTGAACGTATGAAAATTGGTGGAGATCATCACATAACACAGTACTTTTGCATCTTTTTCAGCCCGGTTCTAGATGGAATTCTAGACCAGGAGGGGCTGAAAAAAAGACAAATGTTTGAATTGTAATTGTACAAGTCCAAACGCACAAGCTGGCAGGATATCATGAAGGCAAAACCGTGACATCCAGCACACCACACATATCCCAAACGGTGTTCATGTGTCTGGTCCGGGGCGCAGCCGTCTCGGACAAAGGCATACATGATATAAAAGGCAGTGCGATAAATGCGTTAGACATTTCCACGAATTAAAAAAGGTCCCTTGAGTTGTCTCAATTAAAACAGAATTTTGGTTAATTTTAGATTTTAAAGTTCGTTGTGTCCAAATCTCGCCAGGAATTGTAACTTTTCCTCTGAGATTCGAACTTTAGAATACTGTTAGTAAGAACTTTTTCTTACTACTTGGAAACTTCAAACTCGTTCCGTACACACAGTACATAGTACCGTGCCACGGATTCACTGTTCTTCTCCGGAATTGCTTGGACGATCGCTTTGGAGCGATTGAAAAGTTGTAAGAGCTTGGGCTCTTTTATAGGCAATCTCCTCCAGCTAGATTTATGTAGCCAGAAAGAGGGGTGGAGAGAGGACATATCCTGTCTATTTTCCGCATCTAATCCTCCAAGATATAAAAAGCTGAAAGCTTGTTAAGATTATTGCTATCTCATTTGACAATGCAATTCTAACAGTTACTTTGCACTGAAGCTTTGGTTCAGCTTCAGTGGAAGCTCGACAGTATATGAGACCAAATCGCTGTCCCAGTGTAGAGGACCACGGTTACACGTCCCCGTGAAGAGGTGACGGCAGACATTTTCCGACAATTCGCAGAGATTGAACAGCAGTCTAAGAACCACCTTTCCTTTTCCCTTCTTCTTCACTCTCAGATTATATGTTTTAGGTGAGAGCTCAGTAGCTTGCTCTACATCATGTCGTATCTGTACCCTTGATGCAGTATAGTGAGTTAAAATATCCTTGTGTTAAATGTTGGAAGCCACCCACTTTACCCAAATCTTCTGTAAGTCATAGTTTTTCATCTGTTAATTAATATATTTAAAAAAAACTTACCCAATAAGTATGTGACGCATACTGCAGATATAATGAGGAAGATGAACACCTTCTTCAATCTCCTTGGATGCTTCACTGTTCTACTTCTAATATTGATAGGTGCAACTGTGGTATCATCTCTTAACTGAAAACAATTAGTATAATGATTTTTTTCACATTAGCATTATGCTGACCTAAGGTAGAGTCTATTGTTACTGCAGGGGATGCAGCCAAAAGGCGACTTTTGATAACAGCATCTCCAAGAATTCCTGCTACTCATACAACCAGTGTCATTGAGACACCAGATGGAACTCATAGTTAATGCAACTTTTTTAACGCACAGAAAATGCCTAACGCACACTGCCGCGCTGAGGGCACAGCACGACGTTTATGTGAAGATTAATGCGACGTCCGTCTTGGCCATTGCCACCGGGCGCGGAAAATAAATAAGCAGTCGTCCACGATTCTGATGGGTTTGGACATGAATACACACATGCCTCTTCTATTAGAGAGATTTCTCTCTCTCTCTCTCTCCCTTCCGTGGAGAGCCCTAAAGCTCTCCCAGGGAGCCCTTTTGGGTCCTCTGCTCTGTGAGGGCCGCCGGACACAGTGCACTTTTGCCACGGGCCTGCTCTGTTCCGGCGATGGAGTACCCTCCCCGCCACCCGCAGGTAGCGTCGTAGTGCAGCGGCAGGTCCACATAAACTCTGCGCCTATGCCCCAGACATCTCCACAGAGCCGGATTCTACGCACCTTCTTCGCCGTAATCGCGGGCTTGCCAAACAGCATCTAAAGCCCAGCCGTTTTCGCTCTCGAACATGGCCTCAACCAAGGTTGAGCGAGAATGTCTGTTCTCCTACTTCAGTGGCGAGCTGTAGCCACTGCGTGACCCACACCGGACAAGCAGCACCAAATCCTCCGGAGAGGCATAATGGTGGCATTCGCCCAACTATTCTCATCTGATCTAACACAGGTACCAACTGAAGAAGCATGTGCATTGACAGCACCTGTGTCAGTTGGTATGAGAGAGCACCATGCTTGCACTCCATCCACCCCTGGAGGAGGGACAGAATAGCCACAATGGTAGCATACTCTATGCCAGGATTCACGGGTCACTCTCGTCACTCGCTCTCCATCTCTTTCTTCAATTTCCACCTTTTACAGTCAATCTGTCAGAGTACATATTTATTATATTAAATTATTATTTTATCATATTTATTATATTATATCTATTTTTTTATTATATTAAATTTTACCCCATATACATTATCAAAAAAATAATTTAAAATTTGTTTATTGCAAATATGGTGGTAAATTTATTTAGAAAAAATAATATAAGGTAATTTACCATAATATGCCTGTCTACATGGGCATCAAATACAGATTATGATAATAATATTAGAAAAGGTTATTTTTATATTATTTTAAAATATATAGATCATTTCATTTAGAAATTTCATCTGGAAGAATTATATGATTGCTATATTTTATTTAGTTTCCAACTAAAGATATAGGTACACAATACATTAATATCAATCAATTAAAATATTATCAAACAGGGTTACTCTTCAGATCATAGGATTCCACTACATGGTTCAAGATAACAGTAGAATTTATATTGATTTAAATTATTTCTTATTAGTAGTTACATTATATAAGGAAAGATATATTACAAAAGAACTTAACAGAAATATATAATTGAGAGAGAAAACAAACTTGTTTTACTTGTATATGCTTATTTTGCATATGGCTAAACAGTAACCCTTGCTTAAAAGCAATTAAAATTAATTGTAAATAATTAATTTTAATTGCTAAATTTAATTGTAAAAGCAATTGCCAATTAAATTTCAATTGTAGGATCATACAAATATTTCCCTGTTATTAGTTAAAATCTTACAATTAACTTCATAAAAATAGATAACAGAATTAAATAAATAAAGCAAATAATTGTAATAAATCTACCTTTATATAGACACATTTCTTTTCACATGCATTGATCTAGCCCCAAATAAGGATTACCTATGTTTTGGATTTATATTTAAACAATGATATATTTATGTAGATAAATGCTAATACACACATAGATAAACATTAATGACTCCCGTAAAAACATTTCTACTCATCACACAGTATGATATTCAGAGGTGGCTGACAAAATTTGAAGTATTAAATAAGGGTCAGCAGCATGTATGTTGCAGGCATTCATAAGCTGTGGTAACTGCTTACCATCAGGTAGGCCATAAGTATGTTTACCACCATGGTGGTATAAAAAAGTCACAAATAACTGAAACAAGTCCTAATAGATAAAAAAATATTGTATGCTTAAATATTTGCAAATAATTAGAGCAATATTGATTACTCGTTTTTGTGATTCCCCAAAAACACCTTTTTGAATTTAGTGTGATATGTAATCTTTTGTATTATGACATGAAGAAGTACGTCTTCTCAAAATTAGACTATTTTTTATTTTCTCACTAACAAATAATTTATGTACACACTTACTAGTATCACCATAGTATGAAAAGACTACAACTGACCACACGCTACGAGTAAGATTTCTTTCGCTTCATCTACATTCAAATATTCATACATAGGACTACATATCTACTGTACACTCCGTAAATATTTGCATGACTACATAAACTATCGTTTCAAAAGGTAGTCAAGCAATTCCAAAAATTCATCCGATTTCATCAATCAATATTTTTTTACATTTATAAACACCATTACCTCTAAATATCTGTATGTACTGAACTTTCCCATACTGGTTAAAAACAAACATCACAACCGAAAACGCAAATGAAATAATTTTAGTTTAAAATTGTATTATTGAATCGTATCATTTTTACGTCTATTATTAACAAAACATCAAAACACTACTTAACACTAACGCAATAAAAATACTCTGAACGTATTTTCAGTATATAAAAAGTACTCTGTGGCACTGAGCAAGTAAAAGACTCTGTGGTGCGTACCACAGAGCAAATAACTCGGCCAGTGAAGTGGCACAATGAAGGCTTACTGATATCGATATCTGATTTTGCCACGCGTTAAATAGAAAAAACAGGAAAAAATAAATATATTATTTATATAATTAGTTAGGTAATATAAATCGTTATCATCATCATATCAGCCCAGCCATATTTACAGCTGGACATAACGTCGTAGTAGATCGATTAGTGTCGTTCTGACACTAGTCGTCACAAGGATAGTGGGGGCTACAGGGATAACGAACGGCAGTAGGTCACCTTAACCCACCCAACAGGCACATCCCCTGGAAGACATTCGCATAGCAAGCTCGGGAATATGCTAAATAGAAGATAATTTCGTGATAGATAGATATCTTCCCTAATTTACATTATTATAAAATTGTTAAGTGTCTTTTTTGTAAATCAAACATATATAAAAAATCTCGGGTACACTAAATAAAGGCTTGTGAAATCATATCCGTCGATTTATGTTTGTTCGAACTTCTCGCGAAAACCAGCGGGTAGATTTTGGACAAATTATCGCAATTTCAAAGATACTATTTCAACTTAAATAATGCACCGTGTTTCATCAGAATCGGTTACGTAGAAATGAAGATACGACCTGATCTCTATTTTAGTAGCCGCTTTTAAGGTAAGAGGCTCAAGTATGTTTCTTAGAGTTTTTCAAATCTATGATTTTTTTGGGATTTTTCCATATAGCAGAAAACCAAAATTCACGATTTAATGTAAATCAAAAGTTGTCTATTTTTTGTTACAAGATATTATTAACGTCACATCAAGATAGTGCCCAAACGTATTACAAGCCATAAATTTTATACATATTTTGTGCCTAAGTATGTTATAGTAATTGATATCGATAAAATCAATGCGCAACTTGGCTACGTTACTAACCGAATAGCGAAACAATCCTAAATAGTGCACTTAACCCACAGTAAACTTTATTCTTCAGTATTAAGGATGTTTTTAGCCTTATTCTCTATTTAAAATTTATTCAATTTAAAATATACAAGCTTAAAAAAAATGAAATCGTACTTTTCGATGGTACGAAACCCCTCCATTATTAAGATTTTTTTTTTGCTACTATTATTTTTGCACTCCATAATGGAACAACACGGCTTAGCTAGAGAAATAATGAATATTGTAAGACAGACGACTTGATCCGATGCTTTAACATGACTGGGTTCGATTGAAGACAAAAATTGATGTAAGTGAGCAATATTGTGCATATTTATGACACGCATACCACGCCTACTTCGCACTTCTACGGTATTGGTAGTTCTATAAAAATGCTGTCTGAATTTTATTAAAAACTTCAAAATTCAAATGTCACTTGTTTGTTACTCAGAATAAACTTGTCATTATTCTGAGGTTTGTTAGTTTTTAGTTTTGTCAGGTTGTCAGCAGTCATTAAAGACCAATGTTGCCAATTTAAGGAGAATTCTCTAAGTTGTTACTTGGAATATCAATTTCATTAGGTGTTTTGTAGAAATAATACAAGATTATGCGGAGCAAATAAGATGAATTCCCATTTTATAATCTGACAGAGTTAGTAATTCAATTATCGATTACGAATCATATTTATTTTTAATATTACGATTTTAGGTTGGTGTGGATGATGAATGTCATCATCGCTTGACTAGAAGTAAAATCACAGTTTGGAAATATCAAGTATTCGTAGAGTAAAAATCTTGACGCAAAATTTTAGTATATTTATAATCGTTTCAATATATAGTATATATTGAAACGATTAGTCCGCTCTATCTATTGTTACGGGTCGGGGGTAAATTAAATGCCGCTTGCGTGAAAAAGTTGATTTATCCATGAAGAAAGATATATCCGATTCTCAGAGTACAATCAGTAACCGTTGTCCAAGCAAATATTCATCGAAATCTTCCGTAAATAATCTATTCCAATCGCAGAGTAAGTTTTAGTAACCGTAGTACACGCAAGTATTCGTCAAAGTTTTCCTTTCGGCGTTGTTCGCTCCGAATCGCTCCATTCGCCAGTTGTCAACTAACTCACTCGCTGCGAGCACAGCGTTATATATAGACTGGACCCGGATTTCGAGAACAATCGCGGACTCGCCGGAAACCGTGAGAAAAAAATACGTAAACATGTTTTTATAAACAAGACCCCACCGTCCGTGGACTTTCGACCTTATGCCGTTGCGATACGGTTCATTATAGGAGATACGTTAGTTTTAGGTACGGCCAGCGGTCACCGCCCACGCACGATGACCACAAGGACAATGAACCGGGCATCACACTATTTAAAAATTTAACAAAAAATATCAGAAAAAAATGTGAATGCTGTGAAATTTGTATTAAAAATAAATCAAGAGGACGCGATGGTATCGTCTGAATGTTCCACATAAAATCTTAATAAATTTGTTTATTTCAATTAGTGCATTGTTGAAATGAAGACATTCAATTGATTGATAATTCATGATTTGATGATTCAATTTATTTCATTGATAATTCTATTGACCTATATTGGATTATTTTCAATATATAATACTTGCAAAATCTCCAAATATATTATATTATTAAGTAACACTTAAGAAAATCCGAACATCAGCACACCAACATGCGATGTACATGCCACATGCCGGTGCGGTGCGGTGCGCCGTCCAGTGGAGTCACTATAGCAAAGCGGACTAGCGTAATGAAAAGGTTAAAATCACACTATATTTTTTAGATATAACCATATTTGTTTCATTGGCTATAAATGAAGGATTCTAACCGGTTGAAGTTGATAACAACCTTAACCGTATCCTTTTTCTGCCTTATTTATCCATAAGATAGAATTAAGAAACTCACACTCATACTTGTATATAAAAACAAAGTTGTGTAAAGTAACTGAAATCATTACCTTGTCTAAAATCAGCTCATGCTTTAAACTACCCGAAATCGGGTAAAAATACCGGCACCGACAACACTGTTAGTACTATTTTTTATAAACGGCTAAAAGACATGTATTCATGGCCAAGAACAATTAATAAAAATAAAAAAATATTTTTTATAAGGTCGACGAACCACATATAAGCGATTTTACGTAGTTTATATAGGTACTCGGCAAGCAATTATCAAGGTCATCTCGACAGGAACAGGTGTGTTTTTTTTATGAATATCACTGTTATCATTAGTATCAATATACAGTAGAAACCACGTTAAAAGTAAAATACGAATCCATTAAATTCAGTCTAATCTGTTCTTACCTTCCTCTGTCGTACATTCATTGTGCTGGCGTCTAAAACTAGTTTCTTAACCAAAATAGGTAATTAATTATTAACTTGTCACAATTTTTCAAATTACTCTTAATGTTCAATTTATCTACATGTATATTAATATATATTTTTAAATAAATAAACACTGTTGTTTTTAAAGTCACGATTATGACGTGCGAATCACGCTACAAAATCACAGCGTGTGTTATGACTGTAAGATTCGACTACTAGCTAGACACACTTCCTGTCTTGTAATTGAAAAGATGACTGAGCGTAACGCGAACTGTGCAATCATTATTAGTAGTTACATAGCCTGTTATCGCTGATATATTATTACATTGAAATAACCTAGAATGTTTTTAGGATGACACGATAGTGGGTAGGGTTGTCAACTGCTCCGTGAAAGATGGAACGCCCTTTTCTAAGAAATTGGAAGTATTAGCATATCTAAGAATTAATTTCCTAGCAGGTTTGGCCCCTGAAAAGCGATCGCCGATGTAATCCAAGCCCAATGTACACAATAAAAGTAATTTTTTGAAATGTTGAGCTCTATTTCAGCAATGAATTTTCGGAATACATATTTGTTTACTTAAATAAAATAATATAAAAAAATAATTTTACGGCTACGATACCTATTATCCTGGGGTGATAGGTGCAGTATTGAAGCCTAAAATCTCGATAAGCACCTCTTCCGCAATTGCTCCAGCTCCTAAGCTGGAGCAATTGCGGAAGAGGTGCTTATCGAGGGAGGCT
>WUAW01000617.1:153699-170810 GCA_017165845.1 Thaumetopoea pityocampa | reverse complement strand
AGAATAAAAATGTTAAATGATTGTTGAGTCTTGTATAAATATAAGAAATTGTTACATAAAAAAAATATATGGTTATGAATCAAGTTTCTATCTATCTATTTATTATACTATCCTTAAACCCATCTTTATACTTACCCGTCGGAGAGGAAGTGTATTCTTACATTACTCCTTAAGGCGTAAATAGCTTTTTATTATTTTTCTACTTAAAAAGCAAATCCCGGGATTCGGAGAATATCCATATTATAGAATAATATAGCAAGTACACAAAATAGCTCTACCTACTCCGATCATTAATTATTACTTACGTCGAAACTGTTGTGTTGTATGCGGTGTATTAATTTTACCCATACGCTATGAGATCCAGCTGAGGTATGTACCAGGATAATGGGCAACAGCGTTATCCTTGTTATTCAATTAAAATCTATTGCGACCTCTAAGATGCCTATTAAGCGTGGAGATTATCAAATCCCTTCCATATAAGGAGACACATGTTCAGCAGTGGCTTTCTACGGACTGGTGATAATCTATACTATTATAAAATGGTTAAATGTTAAATTTTTAAAAACGAACTACTCTCAGGTCGACTAATTAAAGGCTTCTAAAACCAAATCCGTCGATGTTTGTTTGTTTGTTTGTTCGGGTTTCACGCAAAAACCAGTGGGTTGTTTTTGGTTAAACTATTACAGTCTTAAAGGTACTTTTCCGACTTAAATACGGTGGCATGTTTCATCAAAATCGGTCCTGTAGAATTGAAGATATAGCTTGATCCCTGTTTTAGTAGCCGCCGTTAAGGTACGAGAGGTCAAGTTAAAGTGATTCTAAGGATTTTTATAAAAATCTATGAATGTCAGGATTTCCCATGTAACGGAAAACCGATATTCATGCGAGCGAAGCCGCGGGCAAAAGCTAGTAATAGATAAAGCTTAGTGAATCTCATATTCATTTTAACTAATATTCAGGGCTACTGTGCAAAGTTGAGGTTTTTAACATAAAGCACCTTTAAAACTATACTTCTATTTATTAAAACCTACAGACCTTGATCCTCTTGATTTATGTAATATCCATATGAACACTTAATTTAGGTTATTAGACCTAAATAACAGGGATGGATTGCCGCCTAGACTCCTTCAACAATTAAAGACTGGGAATATTCCTCCCCAGTAGCAGCACTTAGCAGTAGCGCGGCAAACGGGGACGGCGTCTGTGTACGAAATCCTTTAATTTTGTAACTAAGATCACTATAATTTAAAAAAATATAATAAAAATTATTATGCATTACTTTATCGATCCTCACTTCTGCTACCAGGGTCTGTCCTATGCCACGGGAACCAGTCTTCGGCGGCTTGAGTGAGGAACCCATTCACTCCAATATCATATTGCACTATCCAATATCCTATCTTACAGTAGGCACATTCCAAAAACAGCTGGGTTTGTATAACCTGTATCATTGTACATACCGAGGCGGCTTGTATGCCAAGGTGGTGAGTTTATCCAGTGTTGGTGAATACCTTAAACGTCTATAACAGAACATCGTAACCGATCATATTAATTGAAATCCGCGAATGCCGCATTGTCTCCTTGAGGCGGTATTCGTATCATCTAAAAGCTGTTTTCCTTGGCATACCATCAAAGTGTGTGCAAGTGAAGAACGTTCGCAATTATCGCTGCCATAATAGGGCACCAGGGCAATGGATGGCACACGCTAGCATACGATTTGTGATGCGGACGAAAATGGACAAGGCGAGTAATTAATTCAGACTGCAGTATTTTATACTAAAATCTTAGGTATACTAAGTTGAAAGGGAGGCATAGTTCACATGTTTACCAAAGATTGATGTTTACAAGTCTTGTTGGGCCAAGGCTTATCTTAATATGACCTCTGTGAGTCAAGGCAGCTTGCCAGTTCTGTGTTTGGTAGTTTGTGCTACCCATGACCCTAATCTCTTATGCTAGGTTTAATAAAGGTAGTTTCAATGAATCTACATATGTATCTAGTAGTGAGTTATCTATAGTCTTCAGGTCTGAGATACACCAAACCTATAAGATCCATTCGCTTTCCGGCCGTGCATCACAGTAGCACAATATGTGTTCAATAATTTATACTTGTACTGCTAGACAGGTCCATTCTGTGGATATGCTTGTTCCTACACAACGGCGTATGAGCGCTCCTACAAGGCAACGTATTGTTACCTGATGAGTCAGAGTAGTTTAAGACTATCTTGATTACTCTGTTCGCAAATAAACCTTTTGGAGTATGACTACCCTTTACATTACTGCCATTTTGCCTTGTGTTTATCTTATTATCATATTTCCAGATTTATCTTTTGTATAAACGTTTCGAGATACGTTCTTATGGACCCTAGTTGAGCTGGAAAGTTCACACGCTGATTACCCCTCAAGCCCACATGACCAGAGACCCCAACAATATTTATTCTATTGCGCGCTCCACATTTGTTATGCAGGAAGACCAAGTCTGTTCTGCTATAAGATCGAAAGACTAACCTACACAAAGGACTCACAGATACTATGCAATATGCAAGATTTACATACATACATACATAAACACACGCCTTTTTCCCTGGCTCTCCGGCGGGGAATCGAACCTCGGTCTCCCGCCTGACAGGTGAGGATACTGACCACTATACTACCGAAGAATTGGGGTAGGCAGAGACCACTTCTTCCCACTTGCTACGAGCAAGTTGGCTATATGCAAGATTTATCTTAAGATTTAGTGCTTTGGAGCCAGAAGTGGACAGCTCAATCTATTCTCTACTACATCCAACAGTTCTAATCTCTATTCTATATCTTTTTTGTTTTTTTTTTAGATTTATAACTAACGCGGCGTGAATGTTGGTTTTCCGCTACATGGGAAAACCCGACACAATCATACATACATACACTCACACCGGTATCCCATAAGGGTAGGCAGAGACCACAGTTTGCCACATACCACGATCTTGACACACCTCTCTCCTCATCCACATCCATATATCTCATACACTTTCGTCGATTAAGGGACACAATATAGATTTATAACAAATCTTACAACCACTTACTTGAGCTCTCGTACGTTAACGGCAGCTACTAAAACAGGGATCAAGCAGTATCTTCATTTCTACTGGACCGATTTTGATAAAACATGCAGCAGTATTTAAGTCAGAATAATACCTTTAAGAGTGTAATAATTTGTTTAAAATCTACCAGCTTGTCTTTGCCTGAAGCTCGAACAAACAAACAAACATTGACGGATTTGGTTTCAAAAGCCCTCAATAGTCGGTCTGAGTAGTTTTTTTTTAATATCTTTGATTTACAAAATTTGACATTTAACAATTTTGTAATAGTATAGATTTCTAGTTAAGCATTGCCTGCCGCCTCCCCCCCCCCATCCCCCACCCCTACGACTACAGTACAATTCTGCGTATCTAAAGGTTTTCTAGATTGGCTTTGTTAGTTTGTGTACATCAGATGTCCTCAAACGTTTTGTCTTATAGACAGACCACTTGTAATAATTTTCACTTTTGGGTAGACCCCCAAAGTGTAGTTAATATAACATTTTTTAACTTCAAATATTTTTGACAGTTGACGTGGACCTCTTGCGTGTCATCGTCGACCCCTGGGGATCGATATACTTTGGGTATCAATGGTATATATACATTAAAGAATACTTTGTCCATCTATTAGGCAACAGCAAATTAAATACGATGAGTATATTTTTTTATATAAAAGATTTTGATCTGGTTCGAGGATAGGCATTTTTGTTTATATTCGTAATATTTTATTTTTTTAATTTGCTGTCCTAAATGATAATACGAATGCCCTATGGCAGCGAAGATTGCTAGTTCATCTTTAAATACGAAAACTGAACACATGTAAGTCTGTATAATTACATATTACAGAACTATGGAGGTCCACAATATACTTCTCGAGAAAATAAAATTTTACGGCGTAGGTCGACGAAAACTTGATGACACCATCTTCGCCGCCGATAAACCACCGCCAAGACTTGGAGTTTATGATTCCGATGATGAAAATCTATACCATGAAATGTAAGTTCATTCAATAGATACTTTATAGGCAACGTTATCTATTTATAATGATTTATTCACGTAGACAGTCCCTGATGAATATAGGTTTCCTGCAGTAGAAAGCGTCTATTACAAGAAGCCTATATTCTACAGAGGATGATATAGGCAGTATGGTCTGTATCTCCTATCTTTATCAATGTCAGGAATATAGTAAATAGACATATAGATTACCCGATGACCAGTCATCATCATGCAAGATTCAAAACTGGTTGATATTTACAGGATAAAATATCCAAGTGGGGGTTCTAGGACAATTTTAATGAAAACTATAAAATAGGTTAAGATTTTTGAAAAATCAATTGTCAAAGCTGTAAATGAAACCCGATAATTTTGATTGATGAAAAAGGAACAGCTTTCCGTGTAAACTGGTTTGGAGCTCCATTAGCTATTCATTATAATATCATACTTAATCCATGTCCACTTCAAAAAATACTTACGCATATTACTACTCCGAAGGAATAGTGTTGATGTGTTGTATGTGTGATTGCGTAAATCATTGCTATTTGGCGGTAGACTAAAGGCCTTGAAGAACCAGATAAAAAAGACACCATGTTTCATTGTAAGCCTTTCTTTTAGCATAGTATCAACGTGTAATATCCCCGGATGCACATTCACGTCAGAATCTTTACTGGAGTATGAGAACCATTACAACGCGGCACACAGATACTCCTGTTGTCAGTGCAAGAAAGTTCTACCATCGCCGCATTTACTGGATTTGCATATACAGGAGGCACACGATTCATTCTTCGCTGTCATGGCAGAGAAAAAAGCATCGGTAGGTGTAAAATTTATTACCAGTCAAACAAGGCCGCCGCGTAATTTGTATACCATCGACCCGACGTCTAAACATACCACATTTCGTGTGAATTAAAATACTCTGTGTAAAAATATCCAGAATGCATTATTTAAATGACGCACGTAAAAGATATCGTTTTAATTTTACCGTGCGAAATTTGAGCGATTGATCTGTCACTGTTTGCAGCCGCAGTTTTTGTTGTGTTCCCCCACCGATTAGGGGAACTTCGTACCTCTGTAGTAGGGACGAATATGGATTGGGGATAATGATTCCTCATACCAGTTCAGCCTACATAAACACTGTGATTTAAACCCATGTACATCTCGAAAAATGAACAGTATCATATGAAATCCTGATGGCTCAAATATTATTTCTTATTACAGTACTGCTGTTACATAGAAGAGTGTAAAGAGAAGTTTAAAAACGCCGAAGAACGATTAGATCACTGTGTCAAACATCATAAACTGCCAAAAGATTTCAGATTTGAACAAAAATCAAAGAAAAATAAAAAGGGTGTAAAATCAAGCAGTCTTACAACAGATCAATATGATATGGATGTAGATAATACAAACAAAAATGAAAGAAAAAATAAAATTGTATTTACAAACAAACAAAAAATGTTTACACAATATTCAGGTAAAACATTTACAGGGACTGATGAACACAGAATTGCAAAAGATGTTAATATGGATGAAGTTATGGTGGATCTGAAAGACAGTTTGCCAAAATAGAATAAAGTAAAACAGTATAACATGATGTTTTATTTTAAATTTAGAATTAACATTAGTTTTTAAATAATCTCTGTGGTAACAGAATATGGTTGGCATATATCCAATATTATTTATGATTCGGCTAATCTTGATACAATCTATATGAGATCCAATTTGAACTCCATACTTGTATACTGCATTTTATAATTACATTGCACTTTAGTAAATTCAGTGATTATGTGATGTCAGTAAAGCCTATTTTATGCGCTTACATATTACAATAAATAACTTAATAAATTTATCTTAGTTGTTACTTGGCTTTGCCTTGAGCGGCGACAGCAGCCATCGCTTTTTTTACTGTTTCTTCATCACCCAAGAAGACCATAGAATCAACTGGCTTCATATCCTCATCTAGTTCATAAACAAATGGTATGCCAGTTGGCAAATTTAACTCCATAATTGCAGCATCACTTAGACCTGAAATCAGAACAAACAGTGGTGATGATTATCACCCCAAGTCCACAGGTTATGCACTTTAACTACGCCAACAGTGTAGTGGAAACATACTGGGCTTTTAAGAGTTTGGCATAAATCCCTATATCTTGGACCCCATTGGATTTTGCAGCATTTTAAGCTCGCTTCCGCAAATCTTCTTGTCATTCGAGAACTAATCGGTTTCTCGATGTCCTCTGATAAGGCAACAGCGAGCTCTGAAGATTTTTTGCAGTCCTTGCGGGATTCGCGGAGAAATGTTGTCCTAGCGGTCAGTAGTCAGGCGTTTTCGGTCCGTTCTTATTTTGTTTGCATGAGATTCAGTTTCAGCTAACCTTTTAAGCACAGATTGCATTGCACACCGAGAACATTTTAATAATTTGGCAATGGTAGTAATTCTGCAGTAACAGAATTTAGTAAACATTTCTAAAAATGTTTACTATCTGGGTTTTTATCTCGTTAGTGCACGCTACCAAGTAACAACCTATATTTCTGTCAAAAGGTACAAAAAAAATTACGTTTTTGCGTATCTTTAGTCTGCATGTTCCGAGATCACGTCCAAATTTCTTAATTTTGATGTGTCTAACAATACTGTCAGCCAAATTGTAGCTATCTCTCGTTTTGGCGTTTGGCATTAGATAAAGAGTGAGCCTAAATTTAGTTTAGTTCTGTTACAGCAGAATTACCACCAATGTTTTCCTGGCTCTTGCCTTCTAGATGTAAAACCTGAACTTTTATCAGGTTTTCAATTTCAAGTCCCTGTTATTTCGGCATTTTGAACGAAAAACTATCTCTACTTCACTAACAAAATACACGCACCAGCTTCATAACACCACGGAGGTCAATAAAAAATAACAAGTAGCTTAAAATATTTTCCTAAAATCTCCTGTGTGACGTTTTGTGGACCTAGTGTTTTATGTTACCTTAAATTACTCTATATTGTTTAAAATTAACGTTTAAATCAGCCGTTCAAGCTAATGACAGACAGTTTAGTTCTTTTTTTATATTTTACAAGTTACACGTGTTTTAAGGGGATACCTAATACTTTCGGCCAAGGCTTATATATACTTCATATATACATACACTCACGCCGGCATCCCATAACGGTAGACAGAGACAGTTCGTCACATACTACAATCCTGACACACCTCTTTGGCTTCATCCACATCTTTTCTATGTGCTATGGACTTGGCCATTTTGATATAGTATACTATGTTGTATATATGTATGTATGTATACTATCATAACATAATAATCTTATGTGTATATAGATATTCAGAAATGGCCGTTATCTGGTTGCTAAGAACTTAATTGTTATTCCAAATCGAGCTGCCTATTATTTAAAAAAACATCAGCATCATACCATCTAAATGCTTCACAATGCCCCTAAGACTGTTACCATGAGCAGCAATGATAATATTCTTGCCTTCTTTAATCTGAAAATGGAAAAACTATAATTACCAAAAGTCTTAAATAAACTCATTCACATGAGCACAAAATCTAAATTTACGAGAGGGCATGTTCTGCACACACATTTATTAATAAATATTAAAGTACATACGAGGGCGTCGCCAGCGATAACCGGGGGGGGGGGGGGGCAAGTTATGGAGGATAGGAAAAGTATGAATTTTAAATACAGTCAAAAGCACATGAAGTTTTACACTGCTAGTGCCAGTCTTACCCCCAGACTTGCTTGATCGAGGGTGCAACTGCCCCTCTCTGTGCTCCCTTTGCGACGCCCTTGAGTACATAATATAAATAATAATAATAAAGGTAAACAAAGATGTACATCTAATTCAGTTCAACAAACGAGAAATAACAAAAAGACATACACGATGTTCTAGAAAGAATGGATAATCCTGTAGCGCCTAATAGTACAGCTATCCGGCGCACAAAAAAATACACAAGAAATTCCAAGTGGTACCCAAAATATGAAGTTTTTTTATAAAAATACGTATTTATTGACATTACTGCACATTCATGTACATCACAGTCACAAATTAATTTTGTTGCTATCTTATTCTTCACAGACTATATATTATTAGAAATGCCAAATAGTATGGGTACCAATTATACTTTTTTGGAAAACCAAAATATCAACTTCATGTTTTAGCATGAAATTTGATAAAAAATAATTTTTACAAAATTTGAGTCATTGTGAAAAAAATGTATCAAAACCCAAGTGGTAGTAACCTAATAAAAACATTTTTTTTTAATTTCATATTTTGGGTACCAATTTTTTTTTGTGTATTTTTTGAGTGGCTGATAGCTGTACTATTAGGCGTTCCAGGATTATCCATTATTTCTGGGGCACCTTGTATACATATTCACATTTAACAAGAAGTAACTGTTTCACATGTCATTTATGCTATGAGGTGGTAATAACAAGGTCACTCCACCTCTTTCCATGGTGATGCAACTACAGATTGAGGAATACATCTGGGAATATGTAGCAGATCACTGCTACCACAGGATCACCTGTAATTCAGCAAACATCAACTGCAATCTTTATGGTGCCTGCCAAGCCAAGGGGGGCTTTATGCAGGAGACCTTATCCAGTTGTGGACTTCAACAGACTGATGATAATGATGATAAATGGTTTTTAGACATCAATCTGAAACACTAAAGGGCCAGTGACTGTGTAAGGTGGTGAATAATAAAATCAGAAGACAGAGAACTGTCACATAAGCTAAAGGAGGCTTATATCAAGCCATAAACTGTAAACTGCTAAAATGAATTAAGATTAGAAATAAAAGGAATTCTGTAACATTTACCTGAGGCACAATAACATTATTCCAGTATGGCAGTGTTCTTTCAATGGTAAGTTTCAAGCTCTCAAACATAGGAAACTCATCAGGTTTTGGGTCTCCAGCATAGCGTGGATCTTTAACAATTGTTTCATAATATGGATGGTCTTTCTCCATAGGTGGTGGGGGCACATCGAAGCTTCGACGCCAAATTTGGACCTGAAATAATATGAGTAAGAACAGCATATAATTTTTAGGACTGACTTCTACTACACTGGGAAGTAAAATGAAAGGGGATTTACATTTTATGTAGGGGATTTAGATATGTATTTAAATTAAAATTTTACCTGTGCTTCACCATACTTAGCAGCCGTTTCAGCCTTATTGAGTCCAGTAAGACCTCCATAGTGCCTTTCATTCAAGCGCCAAGTTTTTTCAATGGGAATATCAGTTTGACCAAGGTCTTGCAAGATGGTGTTTAATGTAATCTGAGCACGTTTTAGAACAGATGTATGAGCAACATCAAACTTATAACCTTCAGCTTTTAGGGCCTTACCAGCAGCAACAGCTTCTTCACGTCCTAATAATTAAACAAAAAACACTAATGAAATGGTCTGTCACTTACTCTTTTTTTATGACTAAAAAGGGTAATTTTGACTGTTAGTCCTACTACAGCTTATTGACATGAAATAATTTTCAATTGATTATAGGACCCGCAGCTATAGTGTAGTCACATTTCCAGAAATCCAACCACTTTCGAAAAAAAAAATATTTAAAATTCTTAGTGGTGGTTGTAAAAATCTTCGTTAAAGACAAAATAACACATTATAAAATAGGTGCGACGACGAGCGAAGCGAGGAGGAGCGTTAGGTTGCTGTAGAAAATGCACGAGCCAAGCGAGCGAAGTGAGCGTGCCGCGGCAGCGGCCGGCAAGTGCCACTAATAAATAGTGTCGATTGCCTCAAGTGTGACTTACAATACACTATAGCCACAGGTCCCCTATCGATTATAAATTATTTCATGTCAATAAGCTTCAGCGGCGGCAATAGTCAAAATTACCTTAAAAAGTACCAAATTTATATTATGAACCCAAGGATGGACTAGGCTATATAATTAATCAAATTAGTCTTAAAATATAAAATACCTTTGTCGCTAAGGTCAGCGTCATACCATCCGCAAAAAAGATTTTTCTGATTCCATTCACTTTCGCCATGACGAATCATAACAATTTTGTATTTAGCAGGCATTTTGATGACAAGAGATAAAGTTATTTTGAAGAAACCGGTAAAATCACAAATGCCGAGTAATTTTACAGCGTATAATCCTCTCAATGACGTAGATGACCTATTTGACCTCTAAGCAGGGTTGTCACTTGTCAGACGAAATCATCACTTGAAGTTTTATTTTAATGTTTTATATTATTATGATGTTTAATATATAAATTTGGTGTTATTTTGTGTATTAATCGTCAATAATCGTGAACAATATTGAAACATTGAATAAAACTCTGCCTAACATAGCAAAGTGACCTTTTTTTCAATTACCACATTGCCCAATTACCTTGAGTATTCGTATGAAAGAATAACAAATAATTCAATAATTATTTGTCGTGAAACCAAATATCGTATTAACGTTTTTTGCACCAATAAAATAGTTATTAAAATTGTTTACAAATTATAACGTTCATTTTTAAAGAATAACAAGTCTGTACTAATATCATAAAGAGGTATAATTTGTTTTGGTTTGTAAGTTTGTATGTAAGGGGTAAACTCCAGAATTAATTATCCAATTCTAAAATTTTTTCATTGTTAAAAAGTTACATTATTAGGAGTGCTATAAATTATATTTATATCATGCATATTAGCCGAGCTATCTTTCCGACTTGCTAGGCAAACCTTATTGCCTAGCAAGTCGGAAAGAATAAGATTACGAAGAGATTGCGGCAAACGCACGGGTTTTCGAATAGATAGGAAGTCAAAAGCTAGTATAAAATAATAAATATGTGAAATATTTTTTGATATGTTGTAACTTTATTAATTCGAAGGTCCCCAAACTTTTTGACTCGTAAACCTGTTGTCACGTCTTTCGCTTTTGAGTAAGCAGCGCTTAGCTAATATTAATTTTTACAAATTCATCAACTTGAAATGTATTTTGGACATTTGACATTTACCTTTTACATGACATAGTTACAGGTATTTCTTACTGAATTAAAAATATATCTGTAGCAGGTTGAAAACTTTTTTAAACTGAATTATCAACCTACAATTTAAGGAATACCCAGATCAATTGACACCTGAAAGCAAAAGCTACTAGCTAGCTCCATTGGAAAATGTTTGTAACACTGTGGGGATTCAAAGGACAGTATCCCAAAGCCATAAAAAGGTCAAAAAAAAAAAATAATATGTTGCGACATTTATTATTTGTTGAAGAATTTGAGGGTTACATTTTATATTTGTTTTATACCATACCATATAACAATGAAAGATAAGTCTGTATGTTTCTGAAGATTCCTGCACTGTGGATTTAAAATTTCCGACTATAGGTTTCCTAATAACAGGAGTAAAAAAACATGTTACGTTACAATTTGTAACGACTACTAAAATTTGAAAGTATCTAAATTTTTCTCTATAAAATGCCTCCAAGAAAAAATATAACAAGTCGGGATATAAAAATCAAAAACCCCGTCACGAAAAGAACAATGAAGGCGAAAAAGCCGCCATTGAAAATTCCGACAATGATTAGAATCAGTATTCCAAATAGTAATAAAACTTCAGGTAAGCTTAATATTTTATGTTGTCTCAGTAAATGTTTTGTTTATCTGAATTGACCTCATAATTGTCTGTGTTCTAAAATTTCATTGCCCAGCGTACTTCTGAAAATGCTTTGGGTTGATATTTAATTTTCCCAATTGATCCAAAATATTATAGTTAGTGGGATAAGCTTATACTAGGAGGAACCAGCAGATTTCAATCACAATTATACATTAGTATATAATATATACTAATGTATATATCTGTGGTGTAATGTGCTTCATACATAGCCCATTTCAATTCTATCTAAAACCTATATATATATATCTGACTACCAAAATTGAAACGAATTTGTTTAGTAGTTAAGCCATGAAGAGGACATACAGACAAAGCATTTTTAGATTTATAATATTAAGAGAAATCTTGAATGCTATATTTAAGATCATATAATCAACAAAACTGTGAACATCTTGAAGGTAATTATGACTTATAACGGCTATGTGACTTATTGAGCTGTAATAATTTTCAATTGATAGAGGACCCCTAGCTATAGTGCATTTTAAAAGTCACATTTGGGGGAATTCAACCACTTTCATTCATTCAATTTATTTATAATAACTGGACTTGCATCAAACTGTATGAGCTGATTATTTGTAAATTACAATCTCTGCTTTCAGAATCATCTGATGTGACCATCCCAAAATTTAAAGGCAAACTTGATGCACAGACAAAATTAGATTTGTCAAATGAAGGTAAAAGGTTGCTGTGTGTTACTACAATAACAGTAGTATTTTTTAATATTCACCCAGGGGTGCTCTGAGAACTGGTTCAAGATATCTGCAGGATAATGGGCAGCAAGGTTATTTCTGTGATACAACCAATGATGCTGCATCTCTAAAATACCTGCCAAGTGTAGTGATTATGGCACACTTCCCCTCTTGTAAAGGAGGCGCATGCCCAGCTGTGGACTTCCGTGAGCTGATAATGATTAAATCATAAAGGGCTTGTAGTTTGAAATAAAATAATGTCTTTTTTGTAGTCGAATAGAAATACACACTGCCAACAACAACATGCATGTTTCAAAATATTATGATTATCTATTAACTTGAATGGGTCCCATATGATTCATGTGTGTCATTTCTTTTAATTTCTATGGACCTCTGCTCACTAGTTAGTCACTGCCTAGTTGTGCATAGTTTATTGAAGATAGCATATGATCCCCATTTGGTAGCATAATTGTGCAAGAAAAGCCTTTATCTCATAATAATTTAAAATTCGTAACATAATATCACAACCATATATTATTTATAGAATATAAAGATCTGAATTTCTTACAATGAATGAATTAAGAATGTAAAACATTAAAATTTTACCAAATAATTTTAATAATAATTCCTGCTTTCCTACTAAAATTACAAAGGCAAAACTGTGCCTGTGAGTGGTATTTTGCTGCTATGCTTTTTTATATATGAATAAATACACTTATGAACAGCCCTTTATCTACCAATTTTAAATTTAAAACACACTTATATACACATAGAGTATTGTTGGTGCTTCAGTGTTATCAACCTAACTAACCTAATAAGCTAAGATTTGCCAACATTACTAGTCTCGAATTAGAAGCCAATATAATTTTTTTAACAGTTAAATATGTAAATTTTAAATTCTTTTCTCTGTGTTCTTGTAGGTTTGCACCAACTTAATTATATTAATGACTTCAATTTTTATGTCTTTTTCAGTTGCAAGAATGCAGCTAGTAAAATCTGAACCAATTGTACATAATGAGTGCAAAAACGTTGAGAATTATAAGTCCAAAGAAATAACGTATAATAAGCCCAAGAAAGGTTTTACAGTTGCAAAAAGGGGGAAAGGAAGGAAGGTGTCTGAATTTGCTCAAGACCCTGACAGTGAAGACACAGGTTAGTTAATAATTGTATCATCATTTCAGGCTTTAAAATCCTGTTCGAACCCAAAGTGACTATGTTACATAATTTCTTAATTTTGTAAAAGTGGGACGAATAGTCCTGTATGTATTCTGTCGGTAAGACATCTGCTATCCACAAACCTCCACATCAGATATGACAAAGTAGGTCTTTAAAACATTGATACCACTCCTGCTCTGAATGCTCTGCCACTCCCAGTATGATATGCTAAATCTTTAAAAATATGGTGAAAAAACACTTTCTCTCATTTACTGCTTAATAGTATTATGTTTCTTTATTTAATTTTATTATTATTATAAGTATCCTGTAGCGTTATTGATTTACGTATTAATTTTGAGCGCACTGTCTACTGCCCTTTTTATTAGTTTTTCTTGCCTTATTTAAGATGTTGCCTGGAAGAAATTTCGTCTTCGCGATAAGGCCGCCTTTGTGTACATTTTATGTATGTTTTTGTAATAATTGTTTGTCCTATTTAAATGTGTGTGCCATAAAGTTTATTCTATTCTACCCAAAGTACTTTATATCGATCCCCAGGAATCGACGATGATCTTCAAGAGGTTAACGCCAATTGACTAAAGTACATTTGAAGTTAGTAAATTTACAACAATGTTATATTAACTACACTTGGGCGGGTCTATCCAAAAGTGAAAAACAATACAACTGCTCTAAGACAAATTTTAGGACTTCTGCTTTAGAAACAATTAGGGTTCTTTATCAAAGTGGAGTAAGTTTGAATGGTAATTCTCCAGATTAGTGACACAGGCTTATTGACTTGAAATAAATTTTAATCAATATAGGACACATGGCTATATTATAATTTAAAAGCCCCATTTGGGCCAATTCAATCACTTTTGAGTAAAAAATATTTAAAATTCTTAGAATCACATCGTAATGGAATTCATTGTAGTACTTACGATTTTACTGTAGTGACGGGTATAAAAATAAAAAAATAGGTCAAAAATAGTTACGACGATGAGTGAAGCGAGGAGGAGCGTTAGGTTGCTATACAAATGACGAGCGAAGCGAGTGTGCCGCGGCAGCGGCCGGCGAGTGCCACTAAATAAATAATAATAAACAAGTATTGATTGCTCCAAATAGGACTTCTAAAATGTACTATAGCTGTGGGTCCTCTATGGATTAAAATCTATTTCAAATCAATAAACCTGAGGAGAAGTTAGTTGAGCTTTAAGAAGAGATTAGTAAGTTGCACTGGGACATCTTCGGATCTTCTATCGGAGGTCTGAAGAGAGGAGGAGGACACGATAACCCTAAAATCCGGCAACTTGCTATTTTTCCGGGAAGGTGACCAACAATCCTAAGGTGGTGTCGGGTTCATGGTCCACAAGTCCCCTCATCAACAGTGTGATAACCATCACGAGCGTGTCGAGCAGGGTGACGTACCTTGTACTCAGAATATCGAAAAGGTATTCGTTGAAGGTCGTCGGAAGGAGAGGAACAAACCATCCAGTGTTCAAAAGGAACAAGTCTATTGGGCAGAGGCGGTTGACTAGGCTGAAGACCGATGATGGAAGTTTAGCATCTACTAATGCAGTGGTTCTGGCGGAGGTAGAGTGATTTTACGGACAACTGTCCCACCCGCTGGAGTCTCACCCGCTTTCAGGAGCTCCGCTGTAATTCCGTCCTCACCCGGTTTCTTATAGTTCTTGAGTTGATTGAGGGCCATCTTTATATCGTATAGGCTGATGTCCGGAATATCTTCGGTGTAATGTCAGGTTAAAGCAGCTCTTGGATCGGATGCTGCACAGGCGGCAGGTTTTGCGACTGACGTGTATAACTATACACGTCAGTCGCAAAACCTGACGGAAGGGAACCTGAGGACGGAATTACAGCAGAGCTCCTGAAAGCGGGTGGGACTCCAATACTAAAAGTCCTTCAGAAGCTTTTCAATTCCGTCCTTCATGGTGGAATAACACCGGAAGCGTGGAACAAGAGCGTGGTTGTCCTTTGTTTTAAAAAGGGTGATAATACCTTATTAAAGAACTATAGGCCGATCTCGCTTTTGAGTCACGTCTATAAATTGTTCTCGAGGGTCATACTAATCGTTTCGAACATAGGCTTGATGACTTCCAACCTCCCGAACAAGCTGGTTTTCGTAAGGGCTATGGTCCCATAGACCACATCCATAGGCATCGTTAGGTTATACAGAAGACCGAAGAGTATAACATACCTCTGTGTTTGCGTTAGCGTTTGTGGACTGTGAGAAAGCCTTTGATTCGATTGAGATATGGGCCGTGCTACGGTCTCTACAGCGATGCCGCATTGACTACCGCTATATCGAACTGTTGAAGTTTATGTATAGTCGCGCTACTATGTCGGTCCGAGTACAGGAGCGCTGTACAGGAACGATTCCACTGTAACGAGTGGTTAGACAGGGAGATGTTATATCTCCGAAACTGTTTACCACTAAAGTGGAAGACGTGTTTAGGCTCCTGGAATGGCAAGGATTCGGCATCAATATCAATGGCGAATACATAACTCACCTTCGATTTGCTGACGATATTGTAGTCGTGGCGAAGTCGCTGGGGGATCTGAGCACAATGCTTGCTGACCTAAACAGGGTCTCCCAACAAGTAGGCCTCAGAATGAACGTAGACAAGACAAAGGTCATGTGTAATCTCTATGTTGCGCCTACTCCAATATCTGTGGGAGGCTCTGTTCTCGAAGTTGTTGACGAATATGTCTACCTAGGACAAACAGTCCAATTACGTAAGTCCAACTTCGGGAAAGACGTTAATCTTCGAATCCAATTCGGCTGGGCAGTGTTCGGGAAACTACGGCGTCTTTTTTTCCACAATACCTCAGTGCTTGAAGACAAAAGTCTTCAACCTGTGTGTGGTAACATCACTGGTAAGTGATGACTTATGGTACTGAGACATGGCCGCTAACTATGGGCCTTATGAGGAAGCACAAGATCGATCAGCGTGCTATGGAGAGAGCTATGCTTGGTGTTTCCCTGCGTGATCGAATCAGAAATGAAATGATCCGTAAACCAACAAGATTAACTGACATGGTGCAGCGTATTAGTAGGTTGAAGTGACAATGGGCAGGTCACATAACACGAACAACCGATGGCCGTTGGGGCCGCAAGGTGTTGGAGTGGCGGCCACGAACTGGAAAACGAAGCGTTGGCAGGCCTTACACAAGGTGGACTGACGACCTGGTTAGGGTTGCGGGAGGCCGCTGGATGAGGGCAGTGCAAGACCGATCTTTCTGGAAATCCTTGGGGGAGGCCTATGTTCAGCAGTGGACGTCTTTGGGCTGAGATGATGATGATGATGAAGCCTCTGTATCACTAATCTGAAGAAATACAGTTTGAATGATTTATATGTCAAGTGTCTCTCATACGCTGATAATCATGTATTAGTTAATAAAACTTACAAAAAGAAAGGAATGAAAATTAATGTGAGCAACATAAAAGTTTTGCTGATAAAAAATAAAGAAATTGTTACAAGATGTAACATTATTATATTTAGTGCAGGAGTGTATAAATCAAATTAGTTTCTGTACTTGGTATTCCTACATTTCTACTAAAATCATAGAAGCAAAATTTATGTAGTACTGCTACAT
>WUAW01000617.1:115065-136798 GCA_017165845.1 Thaumetopoea pityocampa | reverse complement strand
AACTCTATTGAGGTCACCGAGCATTTGTCCAAGATCTTCCAGCGACTCAGCCATGACCACTATATCGTCACTATATTAAAAAGACCATTTATTTCTCGAACAATTAGAGGTAGGAAATCATTTTACTTTATGTCGTTCCTGTTAATCAATCACCTTTTAATCGTATGCTTGTCATTTTCATACATTTTTATACGAAAAGTATTATCAATATGTCTGTCGATTGTTATTTGTATTATTTGTCGATTGTTATACTCTAGAAAGTTCGCTTGATTAAGAATAATCCACTCTTGTGTGAAGAATAATCAAAGTGTTCCTTAAAGCATTTTACCTGATCACATAAATTTACCTCATGACATTTGAATTTAATAAGTTATAAGATTTAAATCGACTTGAAACAAGTAAAAATGTGCTTAAATAAATATATAGATTTGTGCTAGACTGAATAATCGAATACTATGAGAATAACGGAGCGAATGTACCGAGCTATGTGAGCGGAAATTTGTAAGAGATCTGAGAAAACGTACATTTTCTAAAAAAAACAGCACATAATATTTTAATCAAACAAAAATTTGTAAACTGAAATTCAGTATTAGCTAAGCAGGAGGTCTATCCAAAACCGAACAACATGCTGAGTGCAGTTTTTCTATGATCAATCCGAAATGAGATCTGTTAAAGAACTGCAGTCAAATTCGAAAAGGTTGCAATTTTACGTAGTGGGCGGGGAATGTAACTTGTTCAACGGACAGTTGTTGGGGTCTTGAAGCAGGAGGCGACCCCGAACCGGAAAGCATGGTGGGGCGATACATCTAGTCGGAGGTCGATCTTGGCCTCGTTTTCCGTTTACTAGCGTCCTGAATTATCTAATCGAGGGCACTGGTAACCCTTCTTAGATGCAGATGGCTCACAATTGTTCGATGTAGCAATTATTGTTATGTGTCTTGGCTGATACGATGATACTGAACAAAGCGTAACAAAAAGTGTTTTTGCGTTTTGATAAGACAAATATTAAAAACTGACGAAATGCATTTGCCAAAAAATACTGTGAAATAACATTTTTATCAATGGACGTATCCTGTAGAAGTTTGTTGTAGTTTAAAATGAGTAGGATTTTAATTGCATTGAACAGTTCGATCGTATTTTAACTGTAACTGATATTTCTAGCAATGTCTATGAACCAACAAACTAGTTACATTGCATATTTCGACTGACGAGTCTTGGCTAGGCTGAAGTTCGTGCGAAAGGCCGCGCAATAATATTTTTTGCTCCTGATGGTGGAGCCTGAAGTTACGGTTGACGTAAACATAAGCAATCCTTTATCCGAACAGGTGTCGTAATCGATTATTTTCATTTACCTATCCAGACCGGACGTTAGTCTGACAAAAAATCGAAAACGGCTCGACCGATTTGTATATTTTTTTGCTTTGTTCGCCTCAAGATGTTTTATGAAAAAATAAAACTAGGAAAACCCAAAAGAAACTGCCGAAAAATCATCAGCTAGTAATAAATACATATATACGAGTGTAAAAGCGCGAAAGTTCGGAGAGCCTATGTTTCAGAGTGGCCACGACTCATCGGCTACTAACGTTCGTTCAATATTCGACAAGTAGACACCCACAAATGCTCGATGATGTTATCGATAAACTACAGATCACGTGATGTCATTTCTTCCCTTTTTATGAATGAAACATGGTACACGATAATGCTCAATCTGTTTATTCTCTAGGGTTTGGAAATTACTATAAACATTTCAGTTCCTAAATTAAATAATTAAATGTTTATAGGGACACTGATTTCGCATTTAAATATTAGTCGTTATATTAATGAGAATTTTCACATTGAATAATAAAAATGGTTCTCAAAGTTTTACATTACGCCAATTTGACAACTAATAAAATTTATAAAAGTCACTGGCTATTTTGATAAAGTTTCATTTTCGCTGTTAGAGAGAGAGAGAGAGAGCGCTACATATGTTTAGCGTAAATACGTTAAATAACAGTAAATTGGCCACACATCTATAATATTTAATTATTTAAAGTCATTATTAGTTTGATTTGACAGCTATGACGTCACAATGTTGCGCAAAGTCGATCCTATTCTCATTTGAATCGCACTGTATATGCTTATTGCTTTTTGAAACGTTTTTTGAATACATAGATGTTCCGAATTCAGATTAGGAAACCAAAACGTACAAATTTGCTTACAACTTTATAATACTTCGTAAATTTTTAGAATTTGTAATGTTCTGGTCATAATTTTTTGAGAGCAATTTTATATAGAATTATATTTTCGAATGTATGGTGCCAGACTTTATCTAAGTTCCATCTCTGAACTCGGAAAGTCACTTAGGACGTTTCGTGGCTGCGTACTGTATTTGGAAACTTTTCCATTATTCAGAAATCACGTATATTATAAATCTGAGATGCGGGAGAATTTCAAGTATTATTTCGAAAATATTTACCGTTAACTCGTCATCTATTCAGATAAAAAACGATCAGAGATATGGTATTAATTTCGGAATATATTTTAATACGAATGCTTCCCTTATTTAGAACCTAAAGGGTAAGTTGTTAACGAGTTGTATCTGAGCCGCGGTAGGAATTCACGTGTGATGCTTCCCGATCTTAGGTTGCGCGCTTTCATGGTCAGACTATATCGTACGTAAAGACTATTCAGCAGCTTATTTATTTGTTTTGATTCAATTAGTTAATTCGGTAATAAGGAAACAATATTTCCTTATTCACAATGTGGTTTTTCCCAAATCTATTAAAAAATTCTCGCGTTAAAAGTAACTAGGGTTACTCAATGCAATGCCCTCTATTTGCCTATGAAAATCTCGTAAAAGTCGGGCCAGTCAGTTTGATGATTAATTTATAGAAACAGAGAGAAAATAAAAAAAAATGATTGGTGTTTCATTTTTTATTTCATTAACATTACATTTCATTAACCATATCAGCTTTAACCCTTTAACGCACAGATATTTTAAAAAAAGCTTCCAAAAAAATCTATTTTTTAATGTAAAAAAAAACACATTTTAGAACATTGTCTTGGCAAAAAAATAATTCTCGATTATATTCGAGTGTGAAAAGTTATAGCGGCATAAAATACAACGCCGCTCGAATTATCTCGGGCGTGCACAATTTGGCCTGTTTAGCGCGCCCGAATTAACTCGAGCGCACAAGTTAAGGGGTTAATATAAGGCAGTTAATTCTTCATAAATAATCGCCCTCATTTCATAAGTTTACAGTAGGGATTGTTATTTGAAATTTCTTAGTGCGGAGTAATCCTTCCCGTGGCTCAAATCACGATAGTTGAGTGATGAAGTTGTAAGGAGCATCTTCATGGTGCAATGAATTGTCATAATTCCATGGTAGCTATAATTTATTTGACATGACGGTGCGGATGGCGAGTGACGACGGGCGTGACAATATTTTGTAAGCTTAATCGAATTACATTTAAAAATCTTACAAGCGAAAATAAACACTCCCGTACTTCAGATGTATGCGACTTCTGCTGATTACTGGAAGGATTTCCATATGCACGCGAACTCAACAACAGATTTATGTTCTCACATATTTTCCCCGTGTTGTGTACAACATAATCTATACATAACATACAAATATTAACCGTTCCTATCATGGATGGTTATTATTTTTATAAGAACGCTTAATTAACGCAGGGAACGGAACGTACCCTACTTAGGTTAAGCCTCAAAGAACTGTAAATATTTAAAATATAAGTCGTTGTTTTATTTTGATAAATTTAGATAATAGGTATCGTTGAAATATGACAAAGTTTAGATTTATTGATTAATTGCCACCGTCTACGATTTAGTGATTGTTCAAATCTAATAGTTGGGGACTTACACATTGCGCTTCAGACAGATAATTCATAAAAATCTATAAAACCAACATCTCGTACTAAACTGATATATCGGAATTGTTGTTACAGGTTTTTAAAATTCTTTATTCTTTTACTAAAATATATTATTCGTGTTATTAAAAGTTTATTCTGTGAAATAAAAGCGGTTCTGAAAACTCTTCAATGACTCTATTAGCACGTTATAGGTTTTAAACGTAGTAAGAAATTGCTCCTACGCATTATTATAGTGGAGATTTGCATGTCTTTCTGTCAATTGATCCTCGCAAGTTACCTAATTGGGCTGCCGGAATATAAATAAATTGTAAGTCATATCAGTCAGTCATTTTGTAATCAATAAATGTTTTATATTTTTGATCGAATTCGGATGTCTACAGAATTTATGTTAAGTTAGACCCGTTTAGGTTGTTTTTAATCCGATGTCCGATTTACGTAACTTGCAAGAATGACACAATCACCAGAATTACGCAACAATGATTAAAATGACGCATAGATACATTACGGACTGTAACATAAAAAAAAATTTGAGCTATTTGCATAATTATTAGTGAAGCCAACGCCATTGTTCGGTGTTTGTAAGAAGGTTTGTCATAGACGATTTTAGATAAATGCAGTAGAATATGCTGGTCTCTGCGATATGTCTTCACTTTATGCTACGTAACCAATGCAAATATTAGTCGTGTCCCCAACTAAGCACCGACGACACAGTCGATAAACAGGATCTCTTTCTTTAGTTTTGTAAGTTGAAAGTTGTTTGCAGTAATCATTCCCGAAATGTGGGATTTATTGCGTTTGCTGTATATACACCGCTGATTTTTGGATGGTTTTACAAATTCAGGCACAGAAAAATAAATAAAGATGTACTACCACAAAAATATTTTTTAACGGTGTACTTGCGCTGTAAGCATTTTTTTTGAAAGGCGCGAAATTAAGTATTTAGTCGAACGTAAGTGCCATATTTTGGCCTGTGTACAGAGATTAGGAGCGAGATAAAAAACGAAGAAAAATGCGGATGTAACTTATTTTTGTGGTATACTGTACTTCAAAGATAATTTTTATCAAATACTCGACTAACAATTTATATGAGGGTAATTGTTTCACTATTTACATGCTTTATATTTGTTCAACTAGTGATCTGTATTGAAACATTCCCATTCACTAATTTCCAGATGATTCGAATAATTTTAAATTTTGTATATGTATTAAGAACCAATCACGGCACGATCAACATTAAAAAATAAAGTAAAAATATATTTAACAAACACGCTTTACTAGAAAATACGAACTAAAAAGTAAAAAATAGTCTTTGAATGAATAAAGCGATTTGATAAAATTAAATTTAATGCTGAAAAAGCGTGGCTATAAGCGTGGTGTGTAACAACAAAGAATATACGTTTACATGATATAATTTGCCCGGCTGGCCGCTATATCATCATCATTCCTAGTCCATATTCGTCCCGACTACAGGAGCACGGACCTCCCCTAATCAGGAGGAGTGTTGGGCCGTAGTCTACCACCCTAGCCTATTGCGAGTTGGTAGACTTTGTTGCGGTTATAGAAGTTTCCTCATGATTTTTTTCCTTCTCCGTTGTATACATTGTAGACTGTATACGAGTTTGAAATAATCCAGTGGTACAGGACCGAGATCGAACCCTGATTTCGATTTTTCGATTCGATCGCGAGTCGTGTTAGACCAATGTACACGTGGTCTAGTATGCTACGTCAAAGAACGATGACGTTCATTATAATAACTCTTACCCATAAAATATACGTAAAGAATGTCGTTCGCCTTATTTCATCGAGAGCCAACCACGAGGGCCAATTTATTGTTGAATAGTGAGAGTTATTTTCTGTATTAACCTTAATTTAGCAAAACCATCTCAATATTTAGCGTGTAGTTGTCAATACAAATAGGGACAAAATCAAATCAGCAAAGATTCTTTTTTTCATTTTTTAGGTAGGTCATCATGTGCCTTTTTGATTATTATAACTACCTGTACCAATAAACTTAACGAACTGATAAACTATTTTTTATTGTATTTCATCATTAACCGTTAAAACTCCTGTACTGAGACCTCAATGAAGTGAGCGAATTGTACGACTCTCAAGTTTCCATTTGTCGCATGCATTATGACATGTCATATTTCATACATATGATATACTCTTAGCTCACTCGTCTCCAAGGTATATGAATGCTTCACTTGCCAAATCGATTAACAACTCTTTGAAATTTATTTAATTTTAATTTCAAAGCTCCTAAAGATTACTCCTAATTTTTTTTTTTTCAAAACAAATTTTCTTAATAATGAGTATTAACACCAGTAAATGATAATTTTGTTTTCCCAAGTCCACATTTATCCGCACTACAGGGACACGGACCTCCCCTTATCAGGAGGTAGATCAGGCCGTAGTCTACTACACTAGCCTAGTGCAGGTTGGTAGACTACACCCACCCACGGGAGTATGCAGGTTTCGTCACGAAGTTTTCCTTCTCCGTTAGGTACATTGGTGTCTACAATGTAGACCGTACATGAATTTGGTACGGAGCCGGGTCGAACCCGCGACCTTTCGATTGTGAGTCGTGTGTATATAACCACTACATTATCGATGTACTCGTACTCATATCATACTATACATACGTCTGTATATATCTATGCTCGTACTATTAGCTATTGTAATTTTTGTTAGCTATCTTTGCGTATCGATAGCAAATTGTTGGGCACTAAAGTGTTGTAGTCCAGAAAGTGTTCACCCGGACGGCGGAAGCCGAAGAGACCATCAGGTCTTGATGCGTGCAGGTGGCAGGGCACGCGGGACAAGATGTGCGGTGGGCCCTTGTGTGCACCGCTCCGCACAAGCAAGCCATGTCAGTGTCATTAGAAAATCCCCACCTGGACACGTTTTCCTCGCTTTGGCCAATCTGAGTCCGAAGTCTATTTAGACTTCCAGATCGGCCATGGCAACTGGTGTCCATATTTTAGCTATTGTATTATATAATAAAAAAATTATACTATTTTTCTCAACTTTTTGTCTATTAATCGATTTGGCAAATGAAGCATTTATATTCTGACTCGTGTGGTACACACAAGACGTGCGCCTCTACGAGCCAACAAACTTCAGGGTACCCTCCTGTCTATCATGGTACAATACCCAACTATTGCGTACTCGTAGGTATAATTAATACATTCAAATAAGCTTTTACTCAAGACAGATACGCACGGTACCGTTCGCCGCAGGTATGCTTTAACGGTTACCCAAGGGCCGGACAAGCCGTTCGTTTGATTACCCTCATTCAAAGGAAAACGCATTCATTGGATAACCCCTTCAGATAAGTTACCCAGTGATTATTGCTCATCCTTTCTGAAGGGATAATATTAAGTTAGCTATTAAGTCAATCAAGAAGTTACCCAATTTATGAAGTTTCCTAAAGGTAAGAGCTTTTTCGATGTAACAAATTTCAATTTATCTATTGAGAGGGAAACCCTTTATTACAACCCCCTTCAAATGCTTACTAATCCAGTCCTTGTGATTGTCATAATTGCCGACTATCGGCTAATGCCTTTGGTCGGTACAGATACCGTTCATACATTTATTTTCGCTTTCCAACTGCCTATATGGGACGGAAATCGCTGCTGGCGTACGTTTTACACCTGCGTCTGACGCCTTTGTCGTGATGAATTGAGGGAAGTCGCCTCTCGCTCTACGGTTTCTTTGGCTTTTATCACGTTTGGAAGAAATAGTTAACACCAAGACAGGCGCTTGCCTTCTCAGCCATGGCCGAGACCACGACTGAGAGGACGTCGTCAGTTACACCGTCTGGATCTTAGCGTGGCATTATTTGCTCTATACGTCTGGATACGTGGCGGTCTACAACAGTACGTTTTAAACGCCTCTTTTTATCATGTACAATAAAATTGTGGAATAAATTACCATCAGCAGTTTACCCTAATTCCTACAATATGACAGCCTTCGTGGAAAATATCATCATCATATCAGCCCAGAAACGTCCAATGATGGGCATAGGCCTCCTGTAATGATCGCCACAGCGAGCAGCTTTGAGCCGCCTGCATCCACCGATTGTCCGCGACCTTCACCAAGTCATCAGTCTGCCTAGTTGGGGGTCGACCCACGATACGCCTCCCGGTTCTGGGTCGCCACTCCAGCACTAGGATCCCAACATCCATCGGTTCTGGGAGCTATGTGCCCCGCCCACTGCCATTTCAGCTTTTTGTGCTACGTCGGTGACTTGTTCTCCTGCGGATTATCTCATTACGGATCATATCTCGCAGGTAAATCCCGAGCACAGCTCTTACCATTGCTCGCTGGGTGACAGAGCTTTCTTATGAAAAAAATATATATTGTATAATTATTTTCAGACTCATTGACACTCGTGCCTCAAATTAGGATACCTTGTCTTGGATACTAGACAACGATACACTTACTTATATATAATACATAGAGCTAATACATATATAGATAAACGTCCATGAGTTGGGTAGAAACATCACAGTTTGTCCCTATGGGGTTCTAACTCGGGCCCAATAGGCACAGAAAACCAGGGTCACTGCCACTAATCAGTCGTCAAAAATTATATTTTTCTAAAAGGCTGGTCACCAGTGACTCCTGCGATGTTGTGGATGTTTAAGAGCCGCGGTAATTGCTTAGCATCAGGTGACCGCAGGCTTGTGTCATTTCTGTGCGTCAAAAAAGGAGGCTCGTTTGTTCCTCTTCAATTAAAAGTGTAATTCATATAATTTCGAGTGGCAGTTAAAGGATATTTTTTATAGGATAGACATCATTTCTCGAATAATTTCGTTAATATCATAACATTTTCGGTGATTGATACTTTTTTTATATATAAACAATAAATTTAGTTTTAGAATCAGGTTAAAAAAGACGATTTCGTTAGTATAAAAGATTTTAATCACAAAATAGCATCATAGCTGCTGCATTATTGCATTCGTAATATATATAATTATATACCTAGTTAAATTGAAATACAATCATTGTCACTACATATAATAGTATAATCAAAAATATGGTCGTGTAAAACCTCGACCGAAAAAATAGAAAAAAGTTATTGAAAAAAAAACCGACTTCGTGAAATATGTTAATTTTTATATAATTTTGATATACCCAGTGTCACTCTCACAGTTAAGACGAATCTAACTACTCTCAAGCTAAAATCTATCAAGCCGTTTACGCTACAGAGCGTGCCAAAGAAATATACATACATACACTCGAAAAGCATAACCCTCCTTCCGGCGCAGTCGGGTAATAAAGCCGACACCACACGCCCACGATGATATTTTTGGATTCAAAAACAGAACTCAGGAAACCAAAACGTTCAGAATCGTATATAAAGCTAAAATTTTGATTTCGTAAAGTCGTAGCTTAATTAATAGGTACTTGGCATTAGATTTAATCTCAGGATTAAGACTCCTCCACAAGCAATACGCCGTATCAGTAGTTTGCAATGCCAATCTACTGCTTATTTAAAGCAAAGATCAAATAAAAAAAAATATATACATTATATCTCTTCAATCTTCACGTTGGATAATTCAAATTATTTTTAATAGACTAAATATTGCATGAAATCTCTTTATGAACGAACCACAAATATGAAGAAATATATTAATTATATGCATTTCCTCTTACAGCATATATTATTTTAATTTGTAACTTACACCTGTAGATAGACAATTTAATAATGAATATTTTGTCGGTTTTAATTTTTCCAAAAGTCCAAAAATTATTCATAACTATGGGCGAATTCACTACCGTAACTATACGGGAGTTCGTTTGCTGCAAAGGTGGCGAAATGGCACAAATTTATGAATAATACCTTAATTTTTGTACTTTTAGAAAAATTAAAACCGACAAAATATTCATTATTATATTGTCTATATATGGATATTAAATGCAAATTAAAATAAAATATACTTTAAGAGGAGATGCATACAATAAATATTTTTTTCTTATTTTTGTGGTTCGTGCATAGCGAAATTTAATGCAATATTTACTCCATTAAAATAATTTTAATTATCCAATGTGAAGACAATATATTAAAGAAATGTAATGTATATTTTTTATTTGATCTTTGTTTTAAATAAGGTGTAGATAGACATTGAAAACTGTACTGATTCAGCGCTTTGTTGAAATGCTTATCGCGACCGCGTGCTAGACGGAGTAGCGATTATATCATACAATTTACATTTGATCCGTGTATTGAAAACATGTAAAATGGTGTCCCGACTTGTCTGAATGACAGTAATCATCGCAGGAGTTGCGGGGGCTATGTAGATTACATCAGACAAATGATTATCGAAACTGACCCAACACCCACATCCTCGCAATAAGAAATGATCCTAAACAAACTCAATATAATGTTGGGGTGAATTTTTTTTCAGAACGATCGGTTAGAATAGATGAATATTTCTAGATGTAAGGTTCCAATTTTAAATAGATCCTAAATATAATTCTGAATAATGTTAAGATAAAGATTTTTTTCAGAACGCTCGGTCATTGGTTTCTGGACCTAAGTTGCCAGTATCAATTTGAATTCAAAAGACATCGCAAGTTTGGTGCCGGCTTAAGGCTCATATTATCGGCGTCGATAAATCTTTGTGGTAAACCGGATATGTTTTCATACGAGTATGCAATAATTTATTGTTATTTTGCAAGAAGTGGTCTGAATTTGCCGAGACTGGGTTTTGTAATCCCATACATAAGCTGAGTCGGATACTGTGTGGCCCGGATTTTTGTTGGCGCTGAATAGAATCGATCATCATGATTATTATCAACGCATCTAACGTCCCATGTAGAACATGGGTCTCTTTTGAGAATGAGAGGGATGGGGCTATAAGAACGATAATCTACAACGTTGCCCCAATGCGGATTGGCAGACTTCACACACCGCCGAGAAAATCTCTCAGGCATATAGGTCCTTCATCGCTTGAAGCGAGTTGTAATTAATTATTAAATTATTAATACGTACATGATTTCGAAGTCAGAGCTGCCTTGGATTTGAACTAGAAATCTAGGATTTGACATGCACGGTCATACTACTGGGTTATCACTGCTCTCGATCAATCGATCAAATCAAACGACATTTATTTCAACAGAAATAGTGACAGGCAAATTATTATCGATATCAAATGTCATTTCCTTCGTAAATAATTATGAAAAATATGGATTACTATATATAAATACCTACAAATAATATAAGACAGTGACAGTGAAAACAAAACCTTGTCTCACGGCGTGTTTTTAAAGTGATGCTTCTTAGGCACGTTAAATTTAATACGTCATGGTTACGCATTACACGTAGCTTGGTAAAAGTCTAGAAACGGATCTTTTTTAATACTGGCAACATTCACCAAATAATAATAAAAAAAGCATACAAATGCGTAAGTTTTGTATTTTCAAACACCAAACAGGGACTAATTGCAAGTGAAAAAAAAATGAATAAAACTATTATATATACTGAAGTTCTGTCAGGGAAATTATATATAAGGTGTACAGACGATGAATGGCGGAATACGAGACCAAAAGTATCCTTTCTGATCTCGACAATAATTTCCAAAGAACCGCTGATATGACAGGTATCTGCAAGTTTGTTGAATCAATTGTTTTGAAGCTCATAGCGGGTTGAGACACAGTGGCGCCCCCATTATTTTCCACTCTTTTTTGCCAAGCTGTACAGTACGACGTCACTCAGCGGTGCTATCGATTAATTTCGTCAAAATTAACATCGATGGAGCCTCTGGGTCGCGTCGCACTGAAACTTGAATAAATATAAAGAAATTACACTTTTTACGCGTACTGATGCATGCTGGTTTAAACGTCTTCGCAACCGGACCATAAACTCCCGAAAAAAAAAAACAAATACACACCTGCTTTTAAAAAAAAAAAAGTCTAAAACAAGATAGGTAGTGTTCACATCAACTGACGTACATGATTGCTATGATTTGTTTATATTGATTCGGTCTGATTTCTACGTTTGTGGGCTGCTTTTAAATTTCAAATTTGTATGAATTTATAAGATAAAAAATAAGGATCCATATTCTATTGCATGTGTTCACATCATCTCAAATCTAAAATTGCCATACATTTTATAATAAAACGTATTGTCTGATCACCTACGCAAATGATTATCGATAATGATTATGATTTATAGATTAGTGATGTCGTATTAAAATCCTTACCGAAATTTCGAAAGCATCTCCACTCAGCAGTTAAAGCGTAAACAGTTAATGAACAGACAAATGCACTTTCGCTTTTATTATTATATATTAGTGTGGATTAGAGTACGACATGACTCAAAGATTCCAACGATGTGGCTGCTCGCTCGACCAATAATGGAATAAACTTATTTCTCGCTTCCACATCTATTTGTTGCCGCTTCAAGCGCGTCAATTGTTGTGATTGCGTTAGCAGTGTACGTACTTTATATAAAATATGAACCTTAATACAGTGAAATAAGATTGATTTTTAGTTGCTGTAGACACATTCATAGATTTGAGTTCCAATTACAGTAGTCTCACTAATCCGACACTCCAGTAGTCCGATACGTCCAATAATCCGGCATCTTACGCTTCCCTCACCCCTCCCTACCGTCGTTCCGTACTTGCGTACCAAGATCAATATAACCTCAAAAATTACATATTTATTTTCTCTTTCAAGTTTAAAATATTGTAGCTAAAAATGTCAAGTAAAAAAGCAGACCTCAATTAATGATTACTATAAGACTAATTACTTTATTGTAAGATATGTCACACAAATATGTTTTCTAAACAGTTTTCTATACAGTCAATAATCCGAACATTCCAAAAATCCGACACCCCCTGGTTTTAGTGGCGGATTAGTGAGACTCTACTGTATTATTATTCGTTTGGCAAAACCGCTTTGACGAAGTTAGCCAATAGCGCTTCTGAGTCCTGTCGTACTGTAGCTATATAATCGGCGTAGGTGGAGAACTGAATAACAGCCATTTAACCAAATGGCAGTTATTTAGTTCTTCACCTACGCCGACGATATAAATATGAAAATTATTCACTCTGATTACAGATATTCACATAATATAATGAGATTCAAAAAATAAGAAGATAAAATGACAATCTTATCCTAGATATAAATTAGCGGACTAAGACACTATCGCAGCAAAGCGTAAAATTTAAAAAAAAAATCTTATCCTGATCTCGATACATCAAAATATGTAATATAAGTACTAGTATATGTGTATAATATTATATTAAATGACTAACATGATTGTAAATCGTCAATTTGTACTCAAAAGCTATAATTTGGCGTTGTAATACTGAATAAATTTGTAAAAATTATACCTAAGACAAATAAGTGGATTTCAAATAAAACTAAAATAAACAAAACATATTACACAATTGAAAAAAAAACTGTCAAAATGCAAACGCGGCGCGAATAACTTATTTTTTTTAATAATTTGCCTTTTTTCATTGTAAGCTTAACCTGATAAGTGACATTTATCTTATTGTCATTACAGATCATTCCTTTTTTATTTCATACCAAGAGACCCTAAGCAGGTATATATATGTATACCACTACATATACCCTGGTAGGCCTCTATGTTACACAACTTTATTTCAACCAACCGATTCTCGACTCATATAACCCGCACATAGCCTCACTCGGAGCGCACTTCACATCAGTCGTAAAGTTTACCTCACATTAAACCTAATTATAATATTGTTGACAAGCAGCCTAATAATCAAAATTAATACTTCAAATGTATTTGTTATAATAAAAATACTATAGCACCAATTATATACAAAATACTGTCGTTCAATTGGTCTGTTAGAAGACTATCAAATATGAAATTAATAATGTAAAGCTAGAAGAGGATCAAGTATACAATTATAATTGAGGACCTTGCAGCAAAAAGGGCGGCAGATCGACATTTCAAAACTTTCGGGTATTCAAATGAAACGTGTCTAAAAATTAATTGTTACACTTATTTCTTACAGTTACATGTATATGCATAATATATGCATATAATATATATATACAGTTATAATATACTTATATATGCAGTTATAATATATGCATATTTACATATTTTATTAAAGATTTTAAGGTAAATAAATAAGTTTTGGAATAACTACGATTTTTTTTTAATTAAAAAGAGTGACAGCTAAAATTTGGATCTGCCCCCCTTTTGCTGCAAGGTCCTCAATTTAGCTCATGTTTGGATATTTAAGAAATTTGGTCTAGTAAGCCATATCAGAGATCATGCTAGACAGCCGTATCAATATGAAAATAGGATAGTTGGGTGGGTGTAGTCCTAAAACTTTAAAAATTATAAATTAAGGTATACAAGCAGAGAAGGAATGGTAAGTTGGCCATAATTATAACACTAGAGGGTAGATTGTAAAAAGATGTGCAGAGGATTAAATAGAAGTCGAAAGTCTTAGGTAGATACGAAAACACAGTAAGTGAAAAAGATAAGCTTAAAATAAAGTAAAAAGAAAAGATATAGTAAAAAACAGACCAGCAAAAACTGAAAAGAATTATTTCTTGTGAAAAAAATGTGAAACGATTGCTAGCAAATAGGAATTATTCTACATATTCTTACATAACATAAAGGTGTAGTAAATGTGTTATTCTGGTGAATGTGTTCAAGCACGTGATTCTTGAATGTTCATATTTTACAAAAAATAACGATCTTTCTCTGAATGTTCCACAAACATGTACTAAAAATTGGTACACCTTATATGAGTATAGTTCAGATGAAAAGTCTTGATCACACTGAAATTCGTGCGAAAGGTGCAAAAGTTTGGAAAGCCTAAGAAAAAGCTTACATTAAAAGTGGCCATGAATCATAGGTAGACGAGTCGTGGGCAGACCGAAGTTCGTGCGAAAGACGCGTAAGTTTGGAGAGCCTACGTTAAGAAAGGCGAGTCTTGGTCAGACTGGTATATAAGGCGCAAAATTTCGGAGAACCTATGTTCAGTGTGTCAGCTGAACTATCAGTCGTACCAACTTAAAGAAATGGCAATATAATTAAGTCAAAATATGCTGTAACGTATATAACTGTAACATATTCTGTAATGATTAACACTATTTGCGACTATTGTTATGAAAGATGTCAAAAAACAAAGTAGAAGAAATGGAGCACAAAAGCTGACCGTGGCAACTAAATGTAGCGCAATAACACCAAGAAAAAGATAGCTATTAACACTTCAGTTTTATGGAAGAAGTATATAAAAAAAATTAGGCAGACAATAGGGTGTTGTAATTTAAATGGATTCATTTTTGATAGTCTTTTAGAATATTTAGAATAAAGTTAGTCTTATGCTAAGCGGTGGGATACATTGTGCGTTAGTTTAACATTCCACTGTGTGTGTTACATTCTTTAGTGGAACAGCGCGCGTGGTTTCTTCTTGGCAAGGATGTGCCACGAGTGGGTTACCCCTTTGCGCTTCTTCGGTGACAGCCTGGAAAATATCAACAATAAGTCAAAGCCGTCAGGGCTTGTGCGTCAGGAAAGTGAATATGGAAATTTATTTTCCTTAAACAAAGTAGGTCCTCTAGAAAGAGCAAAAGAATAATTTCATAGAATTAGCAGTTGATGGAGTCTTATGATCTCAAATAAGAATTCATACAAATGTTGCTTATTTAAAATGTTGTTAACCCTTTCAATACAGCAAAAAAAAACCGTCTCATGTACCCCATTATCCGGAACAGTTATTTCTTCTCTGTGTGATTATTACAATGAAACAATTTTTCTGTCTGAAATTCTGAAGGTCTAAGAGATGCACGCATAAATGACTCAGTTCCCCAGCCATAGTTTCCAAAATTTTCCGGACAGCATATCTTCGGACCGTGTGAAAGGGTTAACATACATTTTAAAAGTTGCATCTTACCCATGATCTGGTGTGTCGGGCATGTACGGGGTCATTCTGAAGTCTCGGCTATGTGGCGTTTCTATGCCGAAAGGGCTGTACAATTTTGCAGGACTCCTGCCTAAAAGCTGTAAATCGATACAATAACTGAAATTAGATCAATTTTATCAAAAATCTTCACAATAATTATCAATATTCATAATCTACTTTGAGATTCATGACCTCTCACTCATGAGTAATTAAAATTATAGTGCTGTACCACTCAGGTGTATGCATCTGTGTGAAAAATTGAATGTAAATGAAAATTGTAGTACTGTACAAATAAAATACCTTGTTCTTAGTGACTGTAACATTAATCTACAGCTGTGCCAATATCAAATCCCATTTTAAAGGTAAATTAATTAATAAAATTGATAGAAAAACAAAGGTATCCAATATGGTTTGAAATAAATGAGTATTAAATACATATAGTCACACCTTTTTCTATTGCTCTCCGGTGAGGAATCAAACCTCGGTCTCCCACGTGATCGGCAGGGATACTGACCATTATACTACCGAAAAGTTGGTGTAGGCAGAGGTAATAATAATAACAATAAGGATCACTTCTTTCCACTGGCTGCAATCATTTAATGAAGCAAAGTGTTTATTTGTGGCCCACTTTTCGCCTGAGTATTAAATAGGGTAGGGTAATTGCATCATCATTTAGTATGAAATATCATAATAGAAGTAAACAATTTTCCAAATAGTTCATGCAGAAAGAAATGCTTTTACTCTTTCATTAGATAATCATATTTTGTCAACTTTAACATTTACTATGGCTTTTCCTTAGTAATCATACAATTTAAAATAACCCACCTGCTTTTTTTTCATGACCGGTGTGGTTGGAGTCCGACAAGGAGAGACCGGCTCTGCCAGCCGGTGGAGGCGCCTTCCTCCTAATCTAAAGTGCTGTGTGGAATTAAAGTCTTTTATAATTATGATTCAAATGTAGGGTAGACCTATTAAGAATTTATTGCTTTCTTTATTGTGCCTTTGTCAAATACACAAAATACAGTTGAAACACATGTGTAGTGTGTTTTTTGTAAATGTAGTTATTTAATTGTTAGTAGTTTTGAACAGTATTTATAAAGTACATATAAAAAACTTTTCAGTGATGTACAATTTTAAAATTTAGTAGAAAGAGAAATTATTATAACCTATAGTAGATCTATAATCTGTATCTATGATATAAAATGTGAAAATGCTTTTATTAGTATGTTTTACACACATAATTATTGTACATACATATGATTTTTTGTATGCATATTTAAAAAGCTAGTTAGTAGTGCAGACTACTATTTATCCCAGATAAATGCATACATATCAAGAGTGAAAAGGAAAATTTATTAAGTGATGTTTTGGTTAATGCTATATTTGGGATAATAAAGTTTCCATCTCACTTTGAAAATGTCACTTCACAATCCTTAGATTTTTATTGTCGGGATTTTTTTAGATGTTATTTTGATGAGGATGATTAGATATTTCTAAATTAATTTTTGAATCACCCTGCTTTTAAATTGCTATACATCTATTCCGCGATTTACACTGAAGATAGGTTTCCAACAAAACCCTGAAGATAAGTTTCCGACGACAAAACCATGGAAAAATAAAATCTCCGATTTTGCTATGTGAAACCATGTAAAATGAAATAATCACGCAGTATGTGTTCAATTCAGTCATTTATTTAAGTAAAACATCTTAAACAGTGTAAAAGGAAATCCTGTAAAACAGGTACCTTGTAAATAGGGGGATAGGTGTAATAGTAAATTTTATGTGTGGAGTTGGAGCTGACAGCTATTATAATTATGTGTAGCTGTAATATTATTTATTAATTGGAAACTTTTATAAGAATATAAAATTAATTTTCAACATGGGATTACTAGGCACATAGCGGGCTATCACCCCCTAGTCGTAGACATCCCTACTACCCATACAAAGTGACTTGCTTCCATATTCATAATGTTTGCAGGTAAAGACTGGAACAGTCTTTCAACTCTTTAATTCTTTATTGTACAAATCACAAAAATATGGTTTTTAAAAATAAATGTACAAAAGCGAGCTTAACCCACAATTGAGTTTTCTACCAGCAAACCTTTGATATTTGAAAGATGCAGCAGTCCTTGTGAGGGTATAAAGTACAACAGATATAAAATAAACTTAACATATTCTACATAAAATAAATAACTGAAATACTATACCTGACAAATGTGTACATACTGAAATTCAATAAATATTGTACCAACTACATACATTGCAAAATAAAAATTAAAAAGAAATCATTAAAAGGTCTTTCTTATAAGGAGAGGAAATGCTCTTTAACCTCACTCTTGAAAACATTTAAGGAACAGCTGTCGCGTATGTGGTGCAGAAGTAAGTTTCAAAGTTAGTTCTTTCTATGTTAGTGTTTCCATTCAATTATAATGTAGGTGTCTTTAAGACAATGGTGGATAGATTTTTATTAAGCTAGTAAGTTTTACCACTCTAAGTTACATCGCCACTTACCATCAGGTGGGATTGTAGTCAAGTACTAGTTTGAATATAGTAAAAAAAAACAATTTCACTGTAAAAATATGTTACCAACCATTTTACAAAATAAGGGTGTGTTATAGACACTAAATGATTTATATCAATCCGCAATAAGGCTAATCGCAAAAATCTAATCATAAGCATTGTTTTAAGGACCAGTTGCTATGGAAATCTTTTGAATAACATAAATATTGATTTAAAATATTAAAGTAACAACATTAGAAATATTTTTAAATGAAAAAATGACACTGTATTCATTAACGAGATTGAGATCTAATAATTACAACGTACAAAAAGATATATATAAAATAAAGCNAATAAAAATTAAAAAGAAATCATTAAAAGGTCTTTCTTATAAGGAGAGGAAATGCTCTTTAACCTCACTCTAGAAAACATTTAAGGAACAGCTGTCGCGTATGTGGTGCAGAAGTAAGTTTCAAAGTTAGTTATTTCTATGTTAGTGTTTCCATTCAATTATAATGTAGGTGTCTTTAAGACAATGGTGGATAGATTTTTATTAAGCTAGTAGGTTTTACCACTCTAAGTTACATCGCCACTTACCATCAGGTGGGATTGTAGTCAAGTACTAGTTTGAATATAGTAAAAAATAACAATTTCACTGTAAAAATATGTTACCAACCATTTTACAAAATAAGGGTGTGTTATAGACACTAAATGATTTATATCAATCCGCAATAAGGCTAATCGCAAAAATCTAATCATAAGCATTGTTTTAAGGACCAGTTGCTATGGAAATCTTTTGAATAACATAAATATTGATTTAAAATATTAAAGTAACAACATTAGAAATATTTTTAAATGAAAAAATGACACTGTATTCATTACCGAGATTGAGATCTAATAATTACAACGTACAAAAAGATATATATAAAATAAAGTGTTAATTTATCTTTACCTGTGATAAATTCCCAAAAGTAGTTTTCACGCTTCGTAGCGTCCTCGTTATTTTTTCAGCACCTGACTGCAGAGCACGACGTGAGTTTGCAAATGAATTAGTCTTGAATATGCTTTTATTATAACAACCATCAACGTTTTTTAAACTATCGCGTGTCGGCGAATCGATAGCGGAATCCTTAGCAAAGGGATCTTTCATTTTGAGGGAATACAACGTCGCACTTTGATTATAGGCACACTATCGAATTACTGATATAATCTTGTTAATGTTTAATGATAAAGAATCATTTTTTATCATACATTTTCTATAGTTATCAAGTAAAAATCGATCACTCCAACCAAATTAAACGTCGCCGAGACGACCGTTAATTGTTGACAGTTGGTTAACTCGTTGATTTTTTTACTAGTTCGCCCTTTGCGAGCAGGCTAAAGTCATTTAATCCTTATTACCTTTTGATTGTACTTTAATTTTGAGATGTCAACCTTGTTAAATCTATACTATTATAAAATTGTTAAATGTCAAATATTCAAAAATCATAGATATTCAAAAACAAACTACTCAGAGCGACTAAATAAGGGCTTCTGAAACATAATCTGTCGATATTTGTTTGTTTGTTTGGACTTCACGCAAAAACCAATGGGTAGATTTTGATTAAACTGTTATACTCTTAAAGCTACTATTCCGGCTTAATTAATGCGGCATGTTTCATCAAAATCGGTCCAATAGAATTGAAGATACAGCTTGATGCCTGCTTAGTAGTCGCCGCTTAGGTACGAGAGGTCAAGTAAAAATGTTTTTTATATAAATCTATGATTGTGTCGGAAATTCCCATTTTGCGGAAAACCGATATTTACTCGGGCGGAACCACGTGCAAAAGCTAGTAGTTATATAATTTTCATAAATTCTCCTTGTATGTGTCGTAATTATATAATATTCACAAGTTCTTTAAATAATGTCTTTAGTTCAAAATATTTTTCTTCATTTTAACAATAAAATGCCAGTGTATCTCACTTTCTTCGGAGTTTTGATTTCATTCCAAAGATTACAACGTTAATCTGGTGAAAGATACCGCTTATTACCTTATAAAAATACGGTCACTACAATGTTAGTCATCTTTTTATTCCAATGCTTTGAGCGATGCTCCACAAAACACCACAATACATCTCAAACAATACATCTCATGAATAATATTGAAATATTGGAATAACAAACTGTGACTAACATCTCAGTGACTGTATTTTTAAGGCAATCCGTTTGTTGGAACTTTTGCCTAGTCATCGTGGTAATCGTCGAATTAACGTCCTATCTCCCAAGAAGCAATAAAATACACCAGCATTTCATTAAATTGTAAAAAATATATAACTACGACAGACCAGGTTATATATATCCCTTTTGCTTCAATTTAAATTAGGTAAATAGGAATTGAATGTGGGAAACTAAAAAAACACACTAAGTAGGTATATCCATAGACCATTTTGTAATCAAAGGTTTCGAATTTAAATGTTAAATTAGCACGTTGGCGCGATTTAAGTTGATAAGTGAGATTTAGATTAGTATGATTTGTCCTTATTTTCAGGAGTTTACCTCTAAAATAAACTTTTACTGCAATGTTACATTTAAAAATGCATTTCATAAATCTTGCTAAATCACGACAGTTTGTTCTTTAAATTCATAAATAAATGGAAGAGTATTTTATCGAACGTAATGTTATTTCTCAAAAAAAAAATATTATTACATCTCGACAATAAATTTGACAAAAATCATCTAAATTATTTATTACTAAAAATATATTATGATGTTTACAATTCATGATCCACGTTGATGCATATAGTAGTCAATGACAGTAGAGAACGCTGCAAATCCAGCTGCTCCGAATATACCGGCTTTCAAACCACCTAAAATAAGATAGAAAAAAAATTGATTATCTTGTGAAATATTTTTTTTTAATAATATTTTATGGACCTTTAAGCAAAGTCATCATTTAGTTTAACAATAAATATCGATGTGTCACATTTTATTGTACTTGGGAGTTTTGAAGTCAACCTGATGAATACCACTTTGACTGAGCATCAGTTTCCACAGACAAATTATCTTGAAAAGATACGGTCACTTTTTGCTATGTTAGTCAGTTTTATTTCAATGTTTCAATATTGTTCACGATTATTGACGATTATTACACAAAACAACACCAAATTTATATTAATATATACATATATTATTAATATATACATATATTAAATTTATATTAATATATACATAACATCACAATAAACTAATATAAAACGTTAAAATAAAACTTCAAGTGACGCTTCACTCGAGTTGCCGCCAAAACTCTGGAGTGAAGTAAGACTCATCGGAAAGCAAATACATAAATATTTTATCGGATTTTTTTTTCAANCAAGTGACGCTTCACTCGAGTTGCCGCCAAAACTCTGGAGTGAAGTAAGACTCATCGGAAAGCAAATACATGAATATTTTATCGGATTTTTTTTTTCAG
>WUAW01000617.1:97158-109043 GCA_017165845.1 Thaumetopoea pityocampa | reverse complement strand
CGACCCTACAGCTGATGACACAATCACCTACGTCATCATGGGTCATCATCATAAATCCTATCGCTATAACGATTTTTCATGATTTATTTATAGGTTATTATTAATAGTTTGAGCATTCTCGAAAAAAATCCATATTAAACAACAAATCATCCAAATTAAACACAAAATAAAATTTTAACTGTTTTGCAATTACGTCATTATTCTATTGGATGAGCGATATAATGTATGACTTATGTGTTTATAACTCTCATAATAAATTTATTTATACTTCTTACACTAGTTGCATATTGTCATATCACGTCATTGTCATCAGCACGTGGTTGTCCACTCCTGGACATGGGTCTCCTTTTTAAAAAGGAGTGACTTGCCATGATCTCTTGGCAGGCGTCTTGAAGAACGCAGTAGATTTTGATTGCATAAAAGGATAATGCTGCTGCTCATTATACTGGTACCTCCCTCAGCTGCTTCTCACAGAATCCACGGGAACAGATGGAGTGACGCTATTATCATGCCGGCGCTGCACAGCAAGTTGCATGTAGGCAGACTTAATGCAAAAACTATTTTCTACCAGTTATTATTCATGTTCATACAGTCAAACCTGTTTAATGCGGTCCCTTTTTATGCGGTTTTATTTTTGTGCGATTTTGATTTTTGCGATTTTTCTCTAATGCTGGTAATTCTGCTGTAACAGAACTAAATTTAGACTCGCTATCTTTTTCTAATGCCAAAATGAGATAGTTACAATTTTGGCGCTGTCAATTTTGTTAAGACACATCAAAATTAAGAAATTTAGACGTGATCTCGGAACATGCCGGCTAAAGTTACTCAAAAACTCAACATTTTTGTACTCTTTGACAGAAATGAACTTTGGTACTCGTGCAAAAACTGTAAAGGAACAAATAAATTTATCATCAAAGTAACATACCACACTGATATGTCATACTTTATCTCAGCTTTTAGTGACTGATAATTTGGATGGATTTAGATAAAATTTACTTACCAAGTCATTCTAAACAAGTGTAGCCCCCTGAGGAAAGACCTCTTCATAGGAAATTGCTGATGCAACCAGTAAGCCGAAATATTCATGTTATCTACTGTCATATTAACCAATGTCAGGTACTGTTATTGAGTAGCTTATATGTTGATATTGGTTGATTGACTTATATACTGAATGGATGTTAATAATTTCAGGAAAAGAAAAATCAAAGGTGGTGTCAAACTATTCAAAAACTCTGAAGGGTACCTTACTTGTGAAGAGGCCAAGGATACATATACAGAAAGCCATAATACTCATTCAAAAAAGCTTAATAGGAAGAAAAGAAATATTGATAGAGAAACAATTGAGTTAAACGAGAATGGTGAGAATGTTTATGTTTCTCCATTAAAAACATAGTTGCCAGAGGATAATAGTCTTTACCTTCTTCCAAATAGAGATAGGAAATGATAGATTTCAGATTCATGTATCAAGCAGCCTCAATCAATTATTGATTGAAAATTTCAGCATTCAAACTTGCCAAGGCATTGCACTAGTTTTTAACACGTTTTTATTATGTAACACGTTTTTAGTATGTATGTATGTAACGGAATCTTTGAACTCGATTTTTACAAACTTTAAAAGGTTAGATTAATTCGAAATTTTGCACACTTGACAGGGACTGATGATAATACATTTTTTTATTTTTTAATAATTTTAAAGTGCTCGATATGAATTGTTATAATTTCTTATTCTGAAATGCAGAGTTAGTGTAAAAATGTAGTACAAAGCACCCCACGCTTTTACCACAATGACATTAATTTTCTCGTTAGTAATTTTATTGTTATATTAAGAATTATTTTTTACTTTTTAATTTGATTAACTATAAAAGCCTGTCTTTTAATTTTTTTAAACTATAATTTATTCTTTACACACATGTGAATGGTGGTGTAGTCAGGTGTATTGATTTGAGTATGTCTTAATTTACGGGGTATGTGAACACAGCCTCATTTTCCTTTGTTCCGAACTTCATCCCAATTTTAAATGTAAAATAAATGAAATTTTCATTTGTGGAGACAGCACACAGTAGATTTTACTTATATATTTTTTTAAATTACAATGACATTTTCCAGTTTTCGAATCAATTAATTTAAAAGCCTATAATTCATTATTTTCCATCATTCAGATATAATTCTTGTTTCAATTATGGAGGCACTGCCCTCACCTATTCATCTCACTGTAGCATATCACATAGGCCAGTTTACACATAATCAATTATGTAGATAGTGTATGAATTTATAGCGAGAGGATTATAACCCATCATGACGTTGATGATTACGTCACCAGGGTATATAGAGTTGAAGCGTGGTAGGAGTGGCTGTTTCGGAAAAGGGAAGATCTTCCGACCAGACGGGGGTGTTGTCTGGCGCGGCCTGCCACTGCCCCCGATGGTTGATGTCGAGACGTTGTATATACGCTAAGTCACTATTAAACTTCATGCGCGTGATTCAGACTTCTAAGGTCTATACTTTTAGTGCTTCGCCATCTGTTGAGGATGTGTCGTACTATGTATTGAAGTAGATCGCCACAAATTAAAAAATGTGACACGTAATTGATTTTAGAACAATGCCTAATCTGGTTTGGATGTTAGTGAGATTATCCGCAGTCCATTGTGTGATAATCACAAGTGTTATTTAGTAAGGCTAGGTCTGTATTCGGTGATATATAACCTTATTATTGATTTGTAGATAAAATAACTGCGGTAACAGTCACTGGAGATTATATCTTGTCTAAAGAAGAAACTAAATGTTGGAAATCGAGAAGAAAAGAGAAATTATTTAAATATAAAAGGGAAAAGAAAAGTAAAATTTTGACCGCTGTCATATAGTTTTCATAGCTACACAAGATAAATAATCTGATGGTGATAATAGGTCCGGAGCTATTTCTAGGCATCTCATGGATAAATACAGAGGCAAATTATAATGGTATCTATACTATTATAAAATTGTTAAATGTCAAATTTTCAAAAATCAAAGATATTTAAAAACAAACTATGCAGATTGACTAATTGAGGGCTTCTGAAACAAAATCCGTTGATGTTTGTTTGTTTGGGTTTCTCGCAAAAACTAGCGGGTAGATTTTGGTAAACTGTTACAGCCTTAAAAGTACGACTCCAACTTAAATAAAAGGGCATGTTTCATCAAAATCGGTCCAGTAGAATTGAAGATACAGCTTGATCCCTGTTTTAGTAGCCGCCGCTAAGATACGAGAGGTCAAGTAAAAGTGGTTCTCGGTTTTTTATATATCTGATTGTGTCGGGATTTCCCATGTAGCAAAAAACTGACATCCACGCGGACGGAGCCGCGGGCAAAAGCTAGTACCAAAATAAAACAAGGTGATAATGCTGTGGAGTGTTTTAATACTTCAAACAGTTTATTGACAAATAGGGTAAAAGAGATGATAAGTAACAATTGTGCCTGTTCGTAGGGGCGTTTAAGGGTCACAATAACACTAATGCGCATCTACATATATACAGTAGGATGAATCTTTGGGGTAGTGCGGAGACAACGAATTAGCAGCAAATGAGATTTCAGATATGCTAATATATATTCATATATATATATATATATGAACAACAATGGTGCTGATTCTGTTGTAACATAACTTAACTAAATTTAGTCCCTATCTTTTTTTAATGTCAAACGCCAAAAGGAGATAGCTATAATTTTGGTGCTTTCAGTTTCGTTTAGAAACGTCAAAATTGAAAGATTTAGAAGCGATCTCGGAACATACGAACTAAAGATACGCAAAAGTGCATTTTTTTGAACCGTTTGTCAGAAACTCGCTATAAATGTCTGCTGTCTCGTTTTGGCGTTTGACATTAGAAAAAGATAGGGTCTAAATTTAGTTAAGTTCTGTTACAACAGAATCAGCACCATTGTGAGTTATTGTGATTATTCCAATAATTAACATAAAAGCAGTGAATGTGGGTAGTTAACAACACCTGACCTCAGTGGAGAGAGCATTCCAGAGGAAGACAGATTGTACAAGAAGAGTTGATAAAACCAGTACTGAGAGGAGGATACCGAAGAAGTAGACCTAGTATAGAGTGATGTTTTATGATGTAGTTAGGTATGTTGTGTAATAAAATAAAACTTGTATAAAAACTTTGAACACTTTATTTACAATAGTCACTTAACTATGTAATAAATATGTATTTATAAATTATCACATTAATATCTGCATTCGGTATTAAGTATATACCATTAACAAAAAATTGATGAAAGTATATATTAAAACGATGATTTGGCTTAAAAGTCTCAGAAACCAGGCCATAAAATATAGTTAAAAAAAATTGTCAAGTAATTTATGCTGGGGTACGTCGCGTCTATCATTGGGGAATTAATAGCGCGCATGTGATCATTACTATCACCAACGATCATATTTAGTTAATATTTAACGTCTAATTTTATAAATCACAATTTCTTTTCTGTGTACTTAAAAATTCTGAACAAAATCATGGCCCAAATTTACGATTCAATTTCGTTTGAAAACTTATCTTGCCTGCACTATACCTGCTTACATAGGTTTCTTTTTATTTCACGGTGCAGATATAGTCTCGCTTAACACGTCGGTAACGCGTTATCTTATACAATACGGAATAAAGATATTCTCGCTTAAAGCCTTATATATCAAATTGTTTTCTCGTGTCGTCTTTGAAAATAAATGCTGTTGCAAAAAAAAAAATTGTACATATTAATAATCTTTTATCTTCATCAATTCAAAATGTTGTATTAAAATATTTTTGTACACATTGAAATAAGGTACGTGGCTGGTTGATATTTCATAGTACACTTTAATATATCATTCAAGTAGAAACACAATAAATTAAAAAAAAAACAACAGAATGAAAAGTTAATTTAAAATAAACTTAACGCTAACTTAATTAAATACTCAGACAACATATTGGTACAAACAATAAATATTAAATCGTACTAAAACATTCTGAAAATTCTCTAGTATTTATATTGGGAGGCGATTAAAAAGTCCAATGAGCAGGTAAACAAAGTCAGAAGCGGTCAAACGTTAGATGGGTGACCATTACTAGTATAATTTTTTTTCAAATTAATTTTTGATCACTTATCTGTTCATTGAGTAGATATATGTTGGATATAATAGAGTCAAAAGTTCGAAATTAAAAATTAATATACAATGATCAATAACTTGAATATAGTATTGTATAAAAGCTTGACAAGTAATTTTTCAACTTACATTTATTTAGACAATAAATTGTATGGAAAGAATTCCTTAAAAATTTTATTTGTCTAAATTGCATCTATTATCTTTTGATATGTTGTTCTATGAATTGCACGTTATTGCAATGTTAAATCAATGATGAATAAACGGTTTAATCAACCAGAAAGAGACATCAATCAGAGGTCCTCAAACTTTTTGTCTTGTAGACCACTTTTAATGATTTTTACTTTTGGTTAGACCCCCAAAGCGTAGTTAATATAACATTGTTATAAATTTATTAACTTCAAATGTGTTTTTGACAGTTGGCGTGGACCCCTTGCAGGTCATCATCGACCCCTGGGGTCGACATAGACCACTTTGGGTATCAATGGACAGGCATTTTCAAGAACATGTTTTAATACGACTTCTCACTGCTAAAGGAACATGGATTTCACTTGATTATCAGTATTAATCATAATTGCTTCGGTCTTTGGACATCGAATAGTTCGAACAGTTAAACGTACTGGATTTTAAACAATTAATTATTAATTTAATATAAAAGTCGTGGATGCTCTATGTGGATACAATACGCACCGTTTTCCGTCAGCGTTCAATGCCCAACAGTGCTGTAAAATGCGTAGTTTGTCCGCGATTTTATTTGCTGACGTTACGTATAAAATGGCTGGCACACACTCAAATGTTCGTTCTCTGTATTGTAATGGGTCAGATATACATGCCATGTTATGAGGGTGATAAACAGTGCAAGATTTTATTTTTATGAATGTGTTTAGAAGTTAAACTAATTTATAATTTCAGTTATAAATCATCATATAACGAATGTTTTCATTAATTCTTTTTTTAATAATTTTGAATACGGCCCTTGAAATGTGTTGCCGCAGTTTTTTATTTATTTTTCTTAGAAGTAACAATTCTGATGCAACACAAACTAAATGCAGACTATCTTTTTATAGTGTCAAACCCCAAAACAAGATAGCAAACATTTTTAGTTATTGTTGCGTCCTTTGTTTGTTTGAGATTTATTACCCTGCTCGCAGGACTTTCCGTCGAAGGACCTTCTGTCTTTTCACTACCAAAATTGTTTTATTTCCACTGCTCACTACCCCCTAAGTTTATGAAATTTTCATAACGGATATTGGCAGAATTGTACCAGATTGGTCTAACGTCAAAAACCAAGAAAGAAAAAGAACATTTTTAGCGAGTACCAATCTACATTTCTATCAAAAGGTACAAAAAAAGCTGCGTTTTTGCGTATCCTTAATCGGCATGTTCCGAGGGCACGTATAAATTTCTATGTAAAACATAATTGCCTAAAAAAAACTCACACCGCCAAAATTGTTGCTATCTCGTTTTGGCGTTTGGCATTAGAAAAAGTTAGGGGGAGCCTAAATTTTGTTGTGTTACAGCAGAATTTACATCAATGTATGAGTCTCCTATTTTTGTGCTCGCCTGAATAAATTCTTTTTTTCTTCTTTGTGTGTTGTGTGGGCATGTATATATGACACCGTATAATACATACTAAAAAAATATTATTATATTTAATTACACATTATTGAAAAAAATCAATGTATTACCAAGAAAGTGTCAACATGAATGCTATTCTTAACAGATTCTGATGAAGCGTTTAAACTTTTGGGTTTACTTTGTTCGAGAGTTACCAAGTAGTTTTGCGTAGTAGCAAAACTGTTATTTTGCTAGTTCAGCGAATACCGTGAAACGCGGCATCATATTCTGTTTGCGGTATTCCGCACACAGGAGGTAGGCACGGTATACGGTGCGTACGGTAGGCGTCAGCGCAGAACATCGTGTTCTAATTAATAATCAAAGATTCAAATAGCAAAAATATTTAATTTAAATTGATCGAACGAGTATGACGGTAGAAAAGTCTTGATATGGCTGGCCTTGGAAGACGAACTTGTGGCCGCCCTAAAAGCACTTAGGTATTAATCTCGTGGCCAACATGGAAGTCAATGACGTTACCATTGAAGTTGTTGAAGACCGAGCAAATTGGTGTAAATTAAGTAAGAAAACGAACCTTGGCAGTATAAGTTAGGATTAATAACGCTAGGAAACAGATTGTCGTAAATCAGGGCGAGCATCGCCAACCGGCCTTATGGGACGGTCACTCGACGTGCGGGATCAAATTACCAAAGGAATCTTATTTCGGTCCCTACAGTCTCTCCACGGTTGTTAAAGGCAGAGCTCTCTCTCCGTTTCTGACCGGTAGTTCGTCGTGGGTGAACGCAGTGTTGTCCAAGCCTATCCTCTTTGTACCAACTTCTTCGGATTTCTCTACAGTTGGTGCTCCGTCCATGAAGAACATAGTTATGAAGAATAATATGCTGCCTGTAAGAGAAGAGATATTTAGATTAGTATTGCCTATTGCAGTCCGTATGGATATTTGAGCGATGGATCGTGATCGAATGCATCGGACCAGACTTCTTTTTAGCCTTATATCGACGTTTGAAGGATAATAGGGTGTAAGGGACAAATACCAAAATGTTCAGGAGAGCAGTTCAAAGTTTGAAACTGCAGAAAAATGGACATAACTTTTTTATTTATTGTCATATAGTGAAAATGAAAACAGCTCTACAATCAAGAAAAATAAACGCATTAACTGGCAAAGCATTTATTTATTTGATTTGATGTTGTTTTATGTAGTTTTATGCCGCATAGATCAATTGATCTTGATTAGATTAATCAATCGATTGACTTTTTTACTTGGGACATTGAAAAAAGCGGACAATTTTAAGTAGGATGACATTCATAACTTATTTACGACCAAATTGTCGTTTATGCCCTATTTACCGTCTACCTTTTAACTGTCGATATATTTTTTACCATATTTAAATTTAAGCTAGTATTACCATATTTAAGCTAATATTTCACTACAATCCCACCTGATGGTAAGCGAAGATGTAAAGTGGTAAAACGTACTAGCTTAAAAAACCTATTCACTCTTGTCTTAAAGGTACCTACATTATAATCGAACGGAAATACTGACGCAAGAAGACTATTCCAGTCTTTGGCTGCACGTATTATGAATGTAGAAGCAAATCGTTTCGTACGGGTGGCAGGAATGTCTACGAGGTAGGGGTGATAGCGTACCGTGTGCCTAGTAGACCAGGGGCGAAAGAAGGATGAAGGAATTAAATCGTGTGATTCCTGCATTCGCGTATTATAGGAGAAAAAATGCCTGATCGCATCGCGCCGATCCAAGGGCATGGTTACAACGTGATGTGGGGCTATCATCCAACTAGCACTAGGCTAGCGTGGTAGACTACGTCCTAATTCCCCTCCTGACTAGGGGAGGTTCTTGTCTCTGCAGTGAGGACGAATGAAGGTGAATGTAGGGCCATCACCCACTAAAACCACTCGGTTTACTTGCACCACGGGCTTACAGCCTGGCAGTCTACTGTTGTGGTGGGCGGTACCATTGTACATGGTTCTGTATCTGTCCAGTGAGCCACAGTCTGAATTCTGGTAGGAGCCAAACTGTGCGATGGACATGACTGTTTTTATAGGTGGATTTTTATCTATATCTTTTTTATTTTAATAAGACAACTCTCTCATTAGCATTAATTCCTGTGTCGTGGGGACTTTACAAACATTCAAATAACGGACACACGGAACACCCAGACAACATATCTGAGTCATGGACGTATTTATCTATTTATGTATTAGTATTTATCTATATAAGTGTATCGTTGTCTAGTACTCAAGACACAGGGTACCCTAGTTTGTGGCTAGATCAATGTGTGTGTATGAAAGTGTACCGAATATTATTAATACTATAAAATATTTGTGCATAAATCGGGAGGTCCAGGTAAGTTAAAGCATTAGCCTAACTTTTCCCAGTTCTCTCAAGTATATGTAAGTATATGTATAATAGTAATGGATTACTTACTTATACCATAGAACCCGGCGTAGAAAATGAGAATAGCCTCTCTATAGCCGATGACCTTGGAGACAGGGTCCACCAGAATAGGCAGGTTCCCCCCCACATTGTTCATGACGAATAGGAACACTCCCACAGTCGTGGAGCGCACTGATAGCGGCACGATCTCCACGAGGATCGCGAATACGATTCCGAACCACATTTCAGCTGAAAATAAAAATTTTCGCATAAGAGGTCTTTCGATTCATAGCAGCCTTATAAAATTTCACGACTCCCCATTAACTCCTTTAATAGGGAGGCTATGTCCTGCCGTCGATATTGCTATAACTCCTAAGGTTGGCCAGCGTCTAGGTGATCGCAATAGCTTTCCGATGAATTGCAAAATATGTCTACTTTGTAAGATGGATAGGGTTGTTTTAGACCATGAAGAGGTTATTGGGCAGACAATTTATGGTTCCTTTTAGGGAACAAAGGAAAACCTGAGAATTTATTTTTCTGTTAACACTTATCGGATATTGTTTAGTTTTAAATAAATCAAAAATAAGTGAAGCGGTTAATGTGTTGAGAGTCAGTTGATGTAACTATAGTATTTACGTCAATATGATTAAAAATATTACACAGCATTTAGGGGCTCTTTCTGGTCAAGCTAGGCCTGGACTTATATCCCACATGCTCTTATGGTAAAGACGGAACTGATGTTGGATTAGTGTTGCCCAAAATCAGTCTTGGTCTTGCAAATAAGACTGGCAGACAGATAGATATGATAGCGAGAATGGAGACCGGCTATGAACCATTATCATTACCATCATATAGCGAAGACCCAGGTTTCAGCTAGTTCTATTTAAACACCGACCATTTTGTCATTTGATAAGAACAGAACCTAGTTCAATAAGTAATGATTAAGGTTTTACAAGGCTTGCCAGATTCTTGTAGTAAGTACAAGACTGGGTATGCAAGAACAATATTAATATTAAAACCTGATTTATTGGTGCAAGACCAAGATTGGGTGAGTCTCGTCTTGGTTTTACATAGGCAACATTAAGTTGGATCTGGTGAAAGCTCTAAGAAATCTCCCATTGTAGAATGTTCCAGAAACAAGTGTGAATACCTGCTATCTCCAGTTTTGATAATTTATTATCTATAAGGGGACGCGAGTTCTTTCAGAGTCAAGCAGCGTTTACTACGACTGAGTGTTAGATGTCCATGTTTCGGTAAGCACGTAGAAAGTATTAATGCTTCTAGAACCTGGTAGTAGACGATGAGACACATCCTTCATACATTTTCTACCAGACATTTTTTTACTTTTACGACAAAATTCATTATCATCATTATCATTTCATCGAAGTCCACTGCTTGGTGGCAGGCGTCTGGAGATCGGAGTAGATTTTAATTGATTAACACAATAACAATGTCGCCCAATATCCTGGTACATCACTTAGCTGGTTCTCACAGGATACACTGAAAGAGATAGAGTGACTCTGTTCTACGTATTCCCTGCATGCCAGCGATTTGTATTATTTTGTGTATTGCTAAATAGAAATGGATCTATTATATGTGGGAATCGTGCCCACGGCAATTCACACAACGGCATTGGCGAAGTACCTATTTTAAATACAGTGCACATAAACCTTGTTCAAACCTTACCTTGTTAAACAACTTTCATTGTGCCTAATTGAACATTTTAACTAGACAATCGAAAACTGGTCTAGGTTACTTAGCTATTTATTAAGTAAGTCGGTAAGTACAACTTGAAATGAAATATTAGTTTGCGTAAAATGTGACTCAAAGAGGGTATCATTAAGAAAAATCGAGCAACAAATCTCGCCATAAAAGGCAAGCAAACATTTAAAGTTAAAATTTGAAAGATAAACAAATATCAACCTAACTGAGATTAAAATTAAGATCAATTAAAGACGTGTTGAGAGAAGTTAAAAACACATGATGGATTCTGAATATGTTTTTTAAGTCCATTACTAGACGCCTTCCTCCTTAAAGAGGGGTTATTGTAGTAATTTTTACACTTGACTGTTATGTCGGACACAGCATTAAATTTTCTTCTAATCGCAGGGTAAAGTTGTTGCCCTTTATTCTGATGTGTCCCTGATTTGGTTTTTGCGGCAACCACGGAGATGGAATGACTGAAAGCGGTTGTACTTTCAAATAATATATTTTTTTTAATTATATATATTTTAGCGATTTTCTTTTATATTGGCGAGACCACGTAACGTTTTATGAGAATAATTATTATTATAATTATCCAAAAATCTTAATTTTTTTCAATACCTATAAGAATTATTTGAAAATTTCCGGGCCAGTATAAACCTTAAATTAAATTACCATTGTAATTATTTTAAAACAATAGTGTATAAATAAAGTTCTTTCGGAATCTCTATATAGATAGAAATTTTATAGATGTAAGACAATAAGTCAAAATTACAAACATTTGCAAAGTGCCATTTTTGATTTTAACATGCGATAATTAAATTTAAATTTAATAGCTGTGTTTTATTCTATAATGGTGCCGATTCTATTGTACAGAACTTAACTAAATTTGGTCCCTCTCTATCTTTTTCTAATGTCAAACGCCAAAACGAGATAGCAAACATTTATAGCGAGTCCCGACTTTTGTTTGTGTCATACGGTTCAAAAAACTGTTGCGTTTTTGCGTATCTTTAGTCCGTGTGTTCCGAAAACGCGCCTAAATCTTTTAATTTTGACGTTACTAAACGAAACTGACAGCACCAAAATTGTAGCTATCTC
>WUAW01000617.1:37541-52939 GCA_017165845.1 Thaumetopoea pityocampa | reverse complement strand
CATCGACGGATTTGGTTTCAGAAGCCCTTAATTAGTCGATCTGAGTAATTTGTTTTTAAATATCTTTAATTGTTGAAAATTTGACATTTAACAATTTTATTATAGTATAGATAGATATACGATCTCTTCCGAACAGCCATATCACATTTATTGTCTCTTCATCTTATGGATATATCAAAATGTAGTGGTGATATGCATATTTTATACTCAAGTAAATCTTAATTTGGAAAGAATCTTTTTATATATTTTTTTATAAAACATCATCGTCATCTATTGTCCCATCGCAGGGCACGGGACTCTTCTCAGAATGAGAGGGGTTAGGCTATAATTCACCACGAGGGCCCAATGTGGGTCGGCAGAATTTATAAGCCTTTTTCATTATGTTTGATCGATGTTTTATTTTACCGTTTTAAGCATCATCAACATCATCATCGGACCTTCGAAGTTCATTGCCGTACATTGATCTTGAAAGGATTTCCATGATCTCCACGCCTGGCAGTCGGTTCGGAGAACGCATTCGTTTTTCATTAAGTAACAGGATAACACTGGTCTCCGATATCCTAGTACACCACGTAGCTGGTTCTCACAGCATTCACGGAATATAATGGATTGACGCTATTATTTGACGCTATTATTATGCGCGTACCACAAGGCAACGAAAATTATTATTATTATTATTATCCCAAGTCTATATTCATACCCACCACAGAGGCACAAACCACCCCTAATCAGATAAACCAGTGGAAAAATATAACTAAATATAATTCTGAGATATAAGTGCTTAAAGTTTTTCAAATCGATAGGGGTCGATCCAGGCGAATGTATCTCGACTAAATCGAAGTCGCGATGAAGAAACAACAGGTTAGGAGTACCAACGAGCTTGTATGAAAGCGTTCATGAATGTAGAAGAAGCGAAAGATGTATGTCAGGTTCTTAGCAAGTGGAAAGAAGTGGTCTCTGCCTACCCCAGCGGGAAAAAGGCGTGACTGTATGTATGTAAAAATTTTAGTGGTGATTGAGAAGAAATGCTCCGTTTTCTTTAGCAAAGCGGTGTTGGTAAAGAATTTATATACCGAACACAAGGTTTGACTTCATATCTTGCATCACATCCCTGTCTGGCATGAAATTTAAATGCTCTAAAGTCTTCAAACTTTTTTGTCTTGTAAACCACTTGTAATGTTTTTCACTTTTGGGTACAACCCCAAAGCGTAGTTAATATGAAATTTTTGTAAATTTATTAACTTCAAATGTATTTTTGACAGTTGGCGTGGACCCCTTGCAAATCATCGTCGACCCCTGGGGGTCGATATATTTTGGTATCAATGTTCTAAACTTCCTTATTGTTGAACAAATTTTTGTTTTGTTTTCGTTAATCAACTCAATTTATGGGCAACTTTTTTTTATGAAGAAATAAAAAATGATTAGTCCGTTTTCCTATTACATTTTTATATAGATTACTTACTATTACAACTTACTATTGTGTTATACAATGACAAATTAATATTTGTAATTTTTCATTGAATAACAGGATTTGGCGTTTGACATTAGAACAAGATAGGGATAGACTACATTTAATTAAGTTCTGTTACAGCAGAATTAGCACCAAAATGTTGTAAGTATAAAAAAAAAGCTAAACCGTCCGTATTATATTTAACGAATAAAAGCGTATGATATGCCAAACTCGTCACGTTTGGCACATGGTAACGACATTATCTTACGCGAATGTGCTGCGCTGCATGTTAAACATTGAGCGAACAGGATGTAAAAAATCCGGGTGTGAACTAAAAATAGCACAGATTCCTTCTTAAGGTGGAGCTAGTTATGTAGAAATCATAAGAAAGCTCAGGGTCACGCAGCGAGCAATGGAAAGAGCCATGCTCGGAATTTCCCCGCGAGACAAGATCTGTAATGAGATAATTCGCAGGAGAACTAGAGTCGCCGATGTGGCTCAAAGGATTGAAAAACTGAAGTGGCAGGGGGCCAGATACATAGTTCGCAGAACCGGTGGACGTTGGGGTCTTATAGTGTTGGAGTGGTGACCCCGAACCGGAAAGCGTAAAGTGGGTAGACCCCGACTAGGTGGGCCGAAGACCTGGTAAAGGTTGCGGGCAATCGATGTATGCAAGCGGCTTATAGCAGCTTAGTGTGGCGATCATTAGAGGAGGCCTATGTCCAGCAGTGGACGTCTGTCGGCTGATATGATGATGATAATGATGTAGAAAGCAGCCAAGTGGGATAAAATACAAATCGAGTTGCAAGCATTTTTCTATCCGTGTTTATGTTTCAGTCACTAATTAAATCATACTTTCGTTGTTCAGTGAGATATCGATATGGCTGTCGTTGTTAAAATATCGCAATATCTAAATTACTGTGAGTGGGATTTAGACCACCAGCGTTTGTCAATGACAAGAGTGTGCGCTGTATATTGCATTGGACAATCCCTAGTGGACGAAGCCAGGGGATCATGGTACACCTGGGGAAATCGTCTCCTGCTATTCCGGCGGTTAGACTCCATGGAAATCAACACTGGTCACTGGTCTGCAGAATAGGAGTCCTGGTGGCTAGCATTTCATTCTGTACTTCTGTTAATAATTTTTCTCTAGCGTAGATTTAAAGTAAGCACCAACTGTGTTATGTTTGAACAGCTACGACCTCACTTTTTTCTTTATTAATTATTGAAGTATATGCGTCTCTGTTGGCTAGCCTGTCTGGCTACCCTCTCATTGGTTGATCAGCCAATGGGCCCACACGCAGAAAACCAACCAACCGGAATATAGAACACCTCGTGGCTATGTTAGTAACTAGTGTTTGGTAAATATGCCATGTGGTTGCTTTTTGTATAACTAGATCCCTGTGTCTAGGAATTTCCATCAGACGGTTTTAAATTCGAAGTCTAAATCATCATTTAACGACTAATTGGTTTAGTAACGGTGGCTCTGCTTTCTTAACCATTTGGTTCCGAGTTCAAATCTTGGTTAGGACAAACTTTCTGTGATGAGCATGAATGTTTGTACCCGAGTCATAGATGTTTTGTTATATATGTAATAGCATTTATCTATATAAATAAGTTATTTTCCCAGCGTCTTGGTGCGTGATCCATGACTGCCGTCCAATTACTAAAAGACCGTTAAGTGACATTTTGCGAAATTTGATTTATATATACTAAGTGAAAGAGAAAACCTTATAAAATGGCGGCGTCGTGGTTCGCCACCCGACACGTCTCGTTGCCCGCGGGGGCGAAATGTGGGCTGCGGATAGCCACTCTGCTACATTTAACGATCGTAGCAGGTGGAAAGAAGTGGTCTCTGCCTACCTCAATGAGCAAGAAGCGTGACTGTATGTATGTATGTAGTGTATACTATGGTCTCTGCCTACCCTTACGGGATATCGGCGTGAGTGTATGTATGTATGTATGATTAAACTTAGCACTCACAAAACCCACAAAGTTAAAGCTTAACAACAAACAAGTAACTTGGTCTATTAAATATAGCCGCTTGTCTTCTCAGTGTCGGGGGACATTATTTCTCACGTTTTTGACCATAACTCAAAATTAGGGTTATTCACTTAACGGTCTTTTAGTAAACGGACGGCGGATTATCTCTAAGGTAATAAGTTCCAAGTACGATACGGCATATGTGCGTCGGTATCGGACTCTCGTTGTAGTTTTGTTGAGTTGTATTACGCCTCAATGGCCATCTGCTTGCGTTGTATGCATGTGTTTACTGAATTTAAACGATATCTTGCTTTGTCAGGTCACGACTTCTCAGTGGTAATGAGAAGTGATTCGTCCCTATGTTTGTTATACCACAGCGCAGGCGAAAATTTTCATTTTATTATAAGTTGTGTGTCCAAATGTTTGGTGTCATCACTTTAGCGACATTATGCAAGCGGTGGTTAAGGGAGGTCTTCGTTATTAAATGGAATATCTTGTCTCCATGTGATAGTGTCACAAGGTTGCGTGTTCTGCCGTCTCGGTCACGTCGGGATCATCGATTTGAGGACGCTTTGTGAGTCGTCGGGAAGCACTTCGTACATACATACATACATACACTCACGCCTTTTCCCCTAGTTCTCCGGCGAGGCATCGATCCCCGATCTCCTGGGTGACAGGCGGAGATACCGACCACTATACTACCGAAGAATTAGGGTAAGCACTTTGTATTAAAATGAAATACCTTGACCCCATACGGTGTATTCGATCTGAGCGGATGGCGGGTGATGACTGGCGTGAGAACGTATCATATCACCCGGTTGCAATGTTTTGCACAGTAAGCAAAATCGAATCATATACAATGTGTCACTACATACGAGTATTTGATGGTAATATAAAATTAATTTTTATAAATATTACACAAACGTGTTGTTATTTTAACGTAAAAATGTAATTATTATAAAGTAACAGACCATTGTGGATCGTGAGAAGCAGCTAAGGAAATTCACCAAGCCGATTAATCAGAAAAGCCAATTAAAAATGTTAGTTATTTGTTTACACTTTATCCGCTAATAATATACATCATCATCATCGTCAGTCCGTGAAGGTCCGCCGCTAGACGCGGGCCTTCTTCTTAAAAAAGGAGGGATTTGCTGTAATCTCTGCGCTTGGTAGGCATCCTGGAGATCGCAGGGCCGATGGTAAATGAATATTAGTAGGTAAATGAATATCTATCTAATATACTATTATAAAATTATTAAATGTTAAATTTTGTAAATCGAAGATATTTAAAAAAAAAGTACTAGATCAACTAATTAAGAGGGCTTCTGAAATCAAATCCATCGATGTTTGTTTGTTTTTTTCGAGCTTTACGCAAAAACCAGCACGAGAGTTTTGGTCAAACTATTACCGTCTTAAAGATATTATTCCGACTTAAATACTGCGGCAAGTTTCATCAAAATCAGTTCAGTAGAATTGAAGATACAGCTTGATCCCTATTTTAGTAGTCACTGTTAAGGTACGAGAGCTCACGTAAAAGTGGAACAAGGTTTTTTTATATAAATCTGTGATTGTTTCTGGATTTCCCAAGTAGCGGAGAACTGAGATTCACGGGGGCGGAGCTGCGGGAAAAAGCTAGTATTTTATTAATATTAGAAGCGCTGACTATATATTTATTGTGTGCCAGGGTTTGCAGGTTACATATCACTGAGTATAATTAAAATCTACTCGGATTGGATAGGAAGGCCGACTCAGACAACAAAAGCAGGATGACTTTGCACCTTATTATCATTATAAAAAAATGTAACAAAAAAAATATGGATTGAAATATAATGACCTCTTTTATTCTTGCCCTCTTATTTAATCACAATATTGTGTTACTAAAGTGACTTAAAATTCGCTCAAAGGTCTGAGATACCAGGCCATAAAAACATTAAAAATTAAAAGTGACACTAAAACTCAAAATAATAAAACTATTGTAGTATATACTCTTTGATTAAAATTGGTCGCTATTTTGTTTTAAAGAGATTCGTTCAGGCGTGACGGGTTACGATGATTAAACTATTATTAATTACTATTTATGAGATTCATTACAATTTACCTTGAAGTTAGAAGTGATGACAATGACGCATTAATTATTGAATTTTAGACGAAAATGTCCAGTTAAAACGAAGACAGATCTGTGAATTAAAACGGGCGTTTTCAGATTGGCCGACACCGACACGATACCGACACGATATCGGACGATGAGTCTAATTATACATTCACTCCACGTTAAGATATATGATCTCTTAATCTCGCCCATATATCCTGTTTGTTGCTGTGTGGCGCCGGCATATAAATAGCGTCACTCTTCTTCCGGTGGGTGCTCTGAGAACTAGCTAAGGGATATATGTATGTACTAGGATAATGGGCAGTAGCGTTATCATGTTATTTGATCAAAACTTCCAAGACGCGTATAAAGTGTGGAGATTGTGTGGAAATTAAATGAATTATTACTACTATAACAAAAAAAAAGTTATTTAAAAATATTGCTTATTGGTCATCATAGATGGCGCGTGATTATTGTACCTACCTATTTATGTCATATACAACTGCTGGCCTCTTGGAGATCGCAGTAGTTGATGGTGGAATCGCAAGATAAGGTTGTTGCCTATTATCCCGGTGGCCACCATTACACACATGGTTCTTATAGCACCCAGGGCATGGGGTGTCACTATTATTTCGCCGGTCCAACACAGAAATTTACATAAGTCTATACATTTCATTATTTCAGCCCTTAGCTGTCGACTACTGAACATAGGCCTCTCCAATCGAATTCCAGCGCGACCGGTCCATAGCCACCTGTATCCAGCGAGACCTAGCGATCCTAAAGTGATAAGTCTATACATTTAGATAAGTTTAATTACGGAATTTTGGCGGCAACACCAGTGAAGCATCACTCGAACTTTTATCTTAATATTTGCTATTGTTTTGTGTATTAATTGTCAATAATCGTGAACAATATTGAAATATTGGAATAAAACTGTGACTAAACTAGCAAAGTGACCATATTTTTTCAAGGCAATATGCCTAGGCCTACGGGAATTTTGTCTGGACAAAGTGGTATTCGTCGGATTGACTTCAAAACTCCCAAGAAGCAATAAAATGTGACACACCGATATTTTATTCTTAACTTGAAAAAATATTAAGTATATGACTTGAAAAATATATACACTCGACCATAGCAGAAATGACGCAAATTCGCAGTCGATTGCCAGTATGAAAAATAGAAGAAGTTTAATGGAGAATTAAGGGGAAGAATTTATATAATTATATATTGAGTACACTTTTTTACTAATTTTCATGATAGGTTTTTTAATTTTTTTTTGTCTAAGTCACTATTATTTGTTTTTGTAAGTTTATACTGACGCGGTAGATGCTGTGAGCAACAACTGTTAAAGAAATAAAATGTCTTTGATAGTAAAATTATGTAGCTACTGGGTCATTTATTTATTATACTTGATTAACCGATATGCATGATGTGCAATTAACTATAATGTCGGTCAATGAACATTGAGAATGTGATCATAGTACATATTATATGACTATGCGTTCATGCATGCGTACGAGTCTATTGATGTTTTACTTATCTATATTTTAAAATTAATTTTATTAAAAGTAAATATTCGTAACTATTTATACAAAACACATATACTAATTAAAGATCCCAAAAATCTGATACTTTTGAAACAAGTCGTTGATTTGGTCAAGGTACTTTTTTCCCGGGCGCTGTCTTTCGAGACTCACTCACATTTGCACTGTATATTCGTTTCGTCAATCGAATCTCGCTCATCGATATAAAATAATGTTCCATACTGGTGTATTGTAATATTCGATATACAAATACGGTGTTATTTTGTATATCTATCATCAATACTTGTGAATAATATGAAACATTGAAATATATGTTTTTTAATTCGAAATGATGGCGATGTTAACTAGGCGAAAGTTCCCGTAAGCTTATTGCCTTAAAAAACGATCATTTTGCGATATTAGTCAGAGACACATTACATCACAATAAACGAATAATGTTCTTTTTCGAAAAATAATATATTATTTAAAAAATAATATGTTAGTGTATTTGTCATTTTTTTTTTAATAAAATAAGAGCCTCAGAGCAAAAGGACATCCGCAGATATAAGAGCAGTTATTGATGCAATGTGATCCTTTTAGAAAAACGTAAACAATGATCTTAATTTTATTTAATTATTTAAAAATTAATACACATAACGTATTTGCTTGAATGGTTTAATAGACAACCTTTGATAATTTTGTATTATATAATTTTAAATCAGAAGAAACTAAATGTGCATAATATAGGCTTGTAGCGAACTTTGCTACAGAGGACTACGCATCTTCGACAGATGGGCCAATTCTTGAATGGAGATATTATCATAGAAAGCTGAATCATGGTGAAGAGTTGGACAGTGACTTAACGCGTGATGCGTTAAGTCACTGTCAAACCTTTCACGTTCTGACTTAATCTGTAGGGGGCTGTGGCAGGCCCGTCTGATATAACACCTGTCCGGTTAGAAGATTTTCCTTTTCCCAATACTGTCATTTTGGCACACTTCAACCTATAACTGATGGCATCCCGACGTGATCATGAACTTCTTTATTATAGCTGATCATTCATCCTGCCACAGGCTCATAGAATTTAACAAAGAAATAACAGTGCACTTTATAATTGTGTACGAGAGTCAAATTTATTTGCAAATTAAATTTAATATATTAATTTTCCTCGAGGCGAACCTACATAACATATTTTAAATTAAAAGAGCTAAAACTGGCTCTGAAATATAAACCGAGTTTTTTTTTAATAAGCGTAATGGCTGTAGCCTCAGTCACCGTAACACGATCGTCCTATAATCTCGTTGCAAGAGTAAATAGTACAACCTCTTTTGTGTGTGTTTTTTTAATAGCAACAGCTTTTAGGTATTTTTTTTGGAACAAAAATTCAATCGTAATTTAGGTAAGTATAATATTAAGACTTGCTGTGTGGCGCCAGCGTAATAATAGCGTCACTTCATCCCTTCCAGTGGATGCTGTGAGAACCAGGTAATGGATGTACCAGAATAATAGGCAGCAGAGTTATCCTGTTACTGAACCACGATCTAATGCGATCTTCAAGAGATTTGCTAAGCGTGGAGATTGTGACAAGCGCCTCCTTTTTAAGGACTCAGTAATAATTTTTAAGGAGCAGTAGACTTCGATGTCTAGATGATCAGGTGATGATGATGTTTATAAAAATTTCTTAGCTAGGACACGCATGTTTTTGACACATCAGTCTTCTTCTTCTTTCTTAGTTTATGGCGTTTGACCAATTTGGTACAACTCGGCCAATATCCGTTATGAAAGTATTGCAAATTTAACGGGTGGTGAGCGGTGAAGATTAATGAATTTTGGTATTGGTAGGACAGAGGGTCCTTCGACGGAATCAGTCTCGTTGGACAAGGGCGTTACATTTGAAAAGCAAATTGATTTATTTTTGAACGATTTGAACTACGGATGTGTCAGAAGATATGGTGTATATTGTTCAATGTATTCATACAATGACAGTCATTGTTATCGGACGGACCTCGAAATACCTATATACACGTTGTTAGAGGCATTATCACGCTAGTGTGTCAAGGGCGACAGCAGTAATGACCGCAAGTCCAGACAATTGGTCTCTCGACGCATTGTTAGGTTACGGATGATAACATTGTGAGTTGTGTTATTAGAGGGTGTCTTGGTGTGCTTAAGGATGTCCCATGCTGGAGAAAGTTTTAAAATTCTTTTATATGATAGCGTCCCTTCTCTTGCTAGAAAAAGATTGGTAAGATATCCTAACTTAATATTATGAATGTGAATGCGAGTTTGTTTATTTGTTTGTTATGCTTACACGTCTTAACTAATCAACTAATCATCGTGAAATTTTGTATACACACTGTCAGGGGTACAGAGAAGGACATAGAGTACCTATTATCCCTGTTATGTATGTAGGTAGTCTGATATTGGTACGTGCGTGCGCGGGCTGCGCCCCGCGCCTTTGTGATAATAGACCAGTGCGCATCGAAGTACGCTGTTATTTGGTTGTCCCCGCACTACACCTCGTTAGACATAACAATCCCAAAACAAATAACTATTCCCGAGGCATTAAAAAGTGTATTTCGACGGTCTCTGACTTGTATTTAAGGACATTAACGCGAGTGGAGCCACGGGTAAAACCTAATCTGATATAAATATTGTACTACAATTTTACTTATTATACATATCGCTCATCCAATAGAACAATGACGTAATTACATTTTTGCAATTAATTAGAAGAAGCGTTTCAGTTTAAAATTGGATTATACCCATTTTGTAAATCATATCAATTATCAATTTTCATGATGTTTCATAATTTATTTATAGATTATTATTAATAATTTGAGCATTCTCGAAAAAATCCATATTAATCAACAAATCATCCAGATTTAAACACAAAATAAAATTTTAACTTTTTTGAAATTACGTCACTATTCTATTGGATGAGCGATATAAATCACAGATACCATGGAGTCAAGAGTCGCAGTTCCGCTTCATCATCAACCCATCTACCATTCCAAAAACGTGCAATTTGCTTTTTGGTTATTTGGAAATAGCCGTTATAAGCTTAAGAAAAATATAATAGTAATATTTTTATTATGAAAGTTTATAGGCAATAAATTTATTTGTTTGTCTGTTAATAAGACATCTTTGTACCTATCTTTGAAAGGTTTTCACCCTCGATATCAATCATCTTACATGGCCTACTTATTAAGGGCGAGCCTGTTACAGTGATTGTAAATTGATTGATGCTGTGTAATTGTTATTATATATAGCTAATGAATTTTTGTGAATCACCCACATGAAGGAGTGGCGATATTTTACTAATTAGCGGAAATACATACTCGCAGGTTGAATCACTACACTAATTTCCGTGGTACTTGACAATAACCACGTATGGAGGTCAACTCGATCTTGACCGGTTTGATTAGTACCAGTGAAATAGTTGACCAGAGGCGAAGGTCTCATGTACAGTCATGTCTACATAAGGCTTTTGAAAAAAAATTTTTTTTTGTTTTGCTTCATGTTACGACAATGACACAGCTCTTTCACTCATACACATTCATACATATTTCATACACTTTCGTCGAATGAGAGCGATTATAGTATTTGGTATTTATGAAAAAAAAATATTGGATCAAGATAGGTTTTGGCGGCAACACGAGTGAAGTGTCAGTTCAAGTTTTATTTTAACGTTTTATATTAGTTTCTTGTGATGTTTAATGTATAAATTTGATGTTGTTTTGTGTATTAATCGTCAATAATCGTGAATAACATTGAAATATTGGAATAAAACTGTGACTAACATAGCAAAGTGACCGTATATTTTCAAGACAACTCTCCAGAAACTCATGCCTAGTCAATGTGGTAGTATGTCGTCGGATTGATGTCAAAACTCCAAAGAAGCAATAAAATGAGATACACTACTAGCATTTTATTAAAATATGAAGATAATATAACTAAGACAGACAAGGCTGTATGGGCTTAGATCCTTTTGCATTCCCTTTAAAAGGGAAAACTTGAAAAAAATCAAGGTAGGTTTACTTTTAACGTTTTGTCCTCTTTTATTTAACATTCCTTCTTAGTCACGGGGCAGTTGATCTGAAAGGCTGAAATATCTTTCATACGGCCACGATTGTCTTTTTAGAGAAAGGCTATTTTTTTTTATAAAAAAAATATCTTAATATTATGATATTATTACGTAACTTTTATGCTTGCTAAACGTGGCCGCTAACTATGGGCCTTATGAGGAAGCTCAAAGTCGCTCAACGTGCTATGGAGAGAGCTATGCTTGGTGTTTCCCTACGTGATCGAATCAGAAATGAAGAGATCCGTGGACAAACAAGAGTAACTGACATAGCGCAGCGTATTAGTAGGCTGAAGTGGCACATAGCACGAACATAGATGGGCAGGGCACATAGCATGAACAACCGATGGCCGTTGGGGCCGCAAGGTGTTGGAGTGGCGGCCACGAACTGGAAAGCGAAGCGTGGGCAGGCCTTACACAAGGGTTGCGGGAGGCCGCTGGATGAGGGCAGCGCAAGACCGATCTTTATGAAAATCCTTGGGGGAGGCCTATGTTCAGCAGTGGACGTCTTTGGGCTGAGATGATGATGCTGACTGTACTTACTAGATTATAACATGAATGCATTATGCGTGCGTGTTTGATTATCCTTCTAATTATTATGTTGTTTTTAATTACGTCATTATTGACTATTATAATTTTATAAGCTCTTGATGGCGAGGTGATCTTCGAGGCTTTTCTCATTTATTTTGCAGATTATGCAGTATAAACATAAATCGTAAATTTGATACGTATATAATTAATAAATCTCCATTTCATCATCATCATCATTTCAGCCCATAGCTGTCCACTGCTGAACATAGGCCTCTCCAATCGAATTCCAGCGCGACCGGTCCATAATCTCCATTTGTGGACACCTTTTTCACACATTGATCTAGCCCCAAATTAGTAGTATTCCCTGTACTTTGGGTACTAGATAATAATATATTTTCTTATATAGATAAATTCTAATATATAATATACAGATAAACATTCATAACTCGGGTATAAACATTAGGGCTCATCACACAAAGTTTGTCCCTATTTGGGGTTCGGACCCGGGACCAATTGGTCCAGAAAGTACCACAGAAAGAAACAGTCGTCAAATAGTGGCAGAAGTGGCAGTATGAAAAAATGAAAGATCTTCCGTACAGACACAATTATGTCGGGCTGTGGCTGTGGTCGCCTCATTTTGAAATACCCACAACGTAACTGTCAAACTTACCGACATGCTTTTTATTCAAATGATTTAGATTTAATTATTTAATGTACACATAAAATACACAGCCTGCAAATTTAATAAACAACATTAAATACATTATGTTATATAATAAATAGAAGACAATGTAACACAATTGGCTCGAAGAAATCTATCAGAGGACACTCCGGTCCTACATTATTAAAATGAAGGTAGGACAAAAACGAGGGGTGACCTTAGTATTTTTAATATCGATAAGTCTTCTTCTTCTTCCTTAGTTTATGGCCTTTGACCAATTTGGTACAATTCTGCTAGTATCCATTATGGAGATATAAATCATCAATCATAAACTTAGCAGGTGGTGAGTGCTGAAGATAGAGAATTTTGGTAGTGGAAGTACAGAGGAAATCCTATACAGACATTTGATATTTATAAGACAGGATCGGGTGACAATAAAAAAAACTATTATTATTTCCTTTCTTGCTGAATGTACATTTTTTACTCACGAACTTTAATATATATCTATAACAGAACTTAACTGAATTTAGACCCTCCCTGTCTTTTTCTAATGCCAAACGCCAAAACGAGATAGCTACAATTTTGGTGTTATCGGTTTTGTTTAGACATGTCAAAATTAAGAAATTTAGTGATCTCGGAACATGCCGACTAAAGATACGCAAAAACGCAACATTTTTGTACCCTATGACAGAAATGTAGGTTGATACTCGCAAAAAATGTTATCTATTTCGTTATTGCGTTTGGCATTAGAAAGAGACAGGGAGAGTCTAAATTTAGTTCTGTTGTGTTACAACAGAATACATAGTTGTGTCATTTAAGCAAGTGATATAGAAAGGCGAACTTAACTGATAGTTATTGAGCTATTTACCAGCCACACTTTAACTACTGAACGAAACTGATATGATATAGAGGGTAAAAGGGTACGAATAGAGCGACAAAACAGATATATCGGTCCATCATAGAGGCTCGAAGAGTGAGATGACTTTCGAAATAGAAGAGAAGTACCTCTCTTGTAGAAAAGTGGTATAAACTTCTCTTCTTCTTGAACTCATTCTTACGCGTACTACAAGGTTTTTCCGATGGATATTCAAGCGCTCGCATGGATATACTGGAGAAAGATGGTAAATTCTTCTTATAAAGGTAGGAAACCTATATCCAGTTTTGGATTTTATCAGCCGAAAAAATCAGAATCGATTAAAACTAAATAATTATGGCGTATTGCTGTGTGGCGTGGGCATAACAGTAGCTTCACTAGACTCTTCTCGTGGTTGTTGTAAGAAGTGAGGGATTTACCAGGATATCTCCAGCGTTATCTTGTGGTTCAGGTGTGCGCGTTCACTGTCAAAAAGAAACCCTTTGAAATATCGCCCCGTTTTGAGGACACCCCCTTGTTGCCTCACTTCAAGCATTGGGATCCTTGGCGTTAATATGACGAGCGACGTTCCATTTTCGACGACCATCTGGACTGGAAAGGCTAACCTGGCCTCTAAATAGCTTAGAATCTGGCCTCTAAATGCTCGGAAGATCGAGACGGTATTTCACATTAGCCCATTTCCTTCTACTTTAAAGTCTGACCTCGCATGGAATAGTGCATCGCATCTTTGGCCTGGGACTCCCCAATAGCAGCTTCAACCTTTTGACTGTATTCAGGGGAGAGCGGCTCGAATCGTCGATGATCAAGCGATCTCCAATCGGCTAGACCTGCTGGCGCTGCGAAGAGACACAGCATCTCTCTGCATCTTGCAGAGAGATGCTGTGTCTCTGATCAGATCAGATGAATTGCCTGGACTAATTTCAGATGCTGAATTCCATCACCGCACATCTCACCAATATTTAAAATTCCCCCGTCATCACTTGGATAGTTGGCGATCTACCAGTGTGTGTTTCTCGCGCAATTTTTTTTTCCATGCACCACCATCCTATGGAATGTGGTCTCAGCAGCAGTTTTCCTAAGCGGATACAATTTGGGGACAGCGAGACCCAGCGATCCTCACCAGGTCGTCGGTCCATCTCGTAGGTAGCCGTCTCACACTACGCTTGCTAGTATGTGGTCTCCATTCAAGGACCTTTTTGCCCATCGGCCACCCGATCTTCGCGCTAAGTGGCCTGCCCATTGCCACTTTAGCTTCCTTATCCTACGGGCCATGTCAGTGACTTTGGTTCTTCTACGGATCTCCTCATTCTTGAATCGATCTCGTAGAGAAATACCGAGCATAGCCCTCTCTATATCTCGCTGCGCGACATCTTTCACATTTATAATATAAAAAATTGTTTTTCGGAAAATCAATATTGATTAGATGAAAATTAGTCAATAAATTTATTAATTGGCAACCCTGAACTAGTTACGATCGTTTAAAATAGAAAAAAAAGTTTAATTTATGCGAATAATTTGAAAATAATTGTTGTATGAATTCGCTGACCGTCGTATATATAAAACTCTTTGTAAACTCTTCCGCGTATTTTTTTAATATTTTAATGCATAAAAATTATCATGATAATCGTACTAAATATTTTTTCCTTGTAGATCATATGTATTAATGTAATCGTATACTTAGGCACTTACGAGTATATACGAGTATCTATGTAGTTTGAGTGCAATGTTACCCAAAAAATAGTTTTGTTCTTGCATGAAAGAATGGCAGAAAGGTAGAAACAATATTGAGAATACCGATAATAGAGATAGGCTATGAATCATTAACATCACCATCACACTGCGAAGCCGTGAATTTTAGCTATATATACTGAACTTAAGACACATTTAGCATTTGATAAGAATAGAACCTAGTTCGATAAGTAGTGATTAGGCCTCGCTAAGCTTGTACTTAAATACTAAAACCCGATTTACTGGTTTAGACCGAGATAGTTACACAAGATACTTAATCTTTTCTAATATCTATCTTTTAAGATAGTTAGTCTTTTATCTGTCTAACAAAGGTAACACTATTTACGTGACTTTTCTTAATAATATTATTGGGATACAGTTAATTTATAATTATATTCTCTCTTCACACTCTTCGGCATCATCTTCTTGGTCAGGGACTTTTTTTTTATTGTAATAAGCTAGCACTTGACTACAG
>WUAW01000617.1:15332-29421 GCA_017165845.1 Thaumetopoea pityocampa | reverse complement strand
TACGATCGTTCAATGTAGCAGAGTGGCTATCCGCAGCCCACATTTCGCCCCCGCGTGCAACGAGACGTGTCGGGTGACGAACCACGACGCCGCCATTTTATAAGGTTTAAAATGGTAAAGTTCCTCATTGCGTTCCCTCGGCTTAATGGAGAGGAAAGGAAAAAGGATGAGGTAGGAAAGGTGTATTGTACAGGAATATGGAATTTTGGAATAGGATTATAGGATATAGGATACTACTATCTCGGAAGGAGTAGGAAGAGATAGTAGTAGCTCGAGAAGCCGGGGTCGCTTACGCGTATACTTAAATAGCTTAGTCTTTTAGCCGGATAAGCTAAAAGACTAAGTACTCCCTGATCTAAAGTGTTCAATGACCCAGACCTAAATGTGTTCAATAAGTTTCAGTTAATGTTGAATCATAACATTTATGATTTTCCAATCAGGGTTATGAGAAAAATTTAAATATGATATTTATTGTTTTAAGGCGGAGTGTTACCTCAAATCATTATAATATAGATGGGTTCGTGTAGGGTGAAGTGACAGATGGAAATAAATCAATCCAGAAGTCTGTACACGCAATATCATAATCATTATCAGCTCGTGAAAGTCCACAGATGCACTGTGAGTGCAAGTGTGTAAGTGTAAGTGTGATTCCAAGTGTAGCGTTGAAATCGTTCTTACACTGTGCCTTAAGTGTATTTATTTCTAGTTACATCGTTAGGAATTAATTTACCATGACCCACTGTGTTTAATTAGTTTCATCCAGTACTTGCAATTTACATAGATATGATAACAGAATTTATTATTCTTTGTGAAGTGAAACGTCACAAGAAGTGGGGAAAGAATTTTATTATGATACGACATCTAGTGGTTAGGATAAAAAATTAATAACCAAATCATATATCTGTCTATTTATTATCTATTACTATTATAAAATTGTTAAATGTCAAACTTTCAAAAATTAAAGATATTTAAAAACAAACTACTCAGATCGACTAATTAAGGACTTCTAAAACCAAATCCGTCGATATTTGTTTGTTTATTTGTTCGAGCTTCACACAAAAACCATCGGGTAGATTTTAGTCAGACTACTATTGTCTTAAAGGTACTATTCCGACTTTTAAGTCGCCGCAGCATTTATGCTGCGGCATGTTTTATCAAAATCGATCCAGTAGAGTTAAAGTTACAGCTTGATCCCTGTTTTAGATCACCGCTAAGGTATGAGAACACAATTAAAAGTAGTTCTAAGGTTTTTTATATATACATATTTATGACTATTTCGAGATTTCCCATGTAGCGAAAAATCGACATTTACGCAAACGGAGCTGCGGCTGAAAGCCAGTTTTATCTAAACCTACGCCAACTGCACGGTATGAAACTTAAGGTAGCTCCCCGAGCTAGCCGCTGTTAGGCTTTTTAATTAAATATATGAAAAAAAAAAACAAAAAATACAGATTACATAAAATACAGATTACATTTGTTCTTGATATTTTATTAAAAACTAGCTTTTTGGCCGCGGCTGTGCCCGCATTAATGTTGGGCTCCCACCACATGGGAAATCCCGTAACAATCATAGATTTATATGAAAAATCTAAGGACTACTTTTACTTGTGCTCTCGTAAATTAATGGCGGCTACTAAAACAGGGATCAAGCTGTATCTTTAATTATACCTAATTGACTTTGATGAAACATACCGCAGTATTTAAGTCGGAGTAGTACCTTTAAGACTACACTAGTTTGACCAAAATCTACCTATTGGTTTTTGTGTGAAGCCCGAACAAACAAACAAACACCGACGGATTCGGTTTCAGAAGCCATTAATTAATCGATCTAAGTAGTTTGTTTTTAAATAACTTTGATTTTTGAAAATTTGACATTTAACAATTTTATAATAATATAGATAATAATAGATATATAATTTTTAACACAACTTTTATTTTGATTGTTGGATGGCAGTAGCAGGCAGGCGCACTCCGCGCTGTGTAGGTACAAAAACATATCTACGTCGCCTCACCCGTTCGGTTGGGTAAATTTAGTCTCTCCCTATCTTTTTCCAATGTTAAACGCCAAAACGAGATAGCTACAATTTTGGTGCTCAGTTTCGTTTAGAAACGTCAAAATTAAAAGATTTAGACGCGATTCCGGAACACACGGACCATAGATACGCAAAAACGCAACTTTTTTGAGCCGTTTAGCAGAAATGTAGGTCGGTACTCGCTATAAATATTTTTGCTATATCCTTTTGGCGTTTGATAGTAGAAAAAGATAGAGAGGGATGAAATTTATTTAAGTTCTGTTACAATAGAATCAACACCAGTGTGTGTAACACACGCGTTTGGTTTGAGTGTTCACGAACCATTTTTAATAAACGCTGCAGACCAACGAATAAATAATAACACAACTTCAATATTCACTTCGTTATTATTTTTCACAGTCAACCTTCCGGAATCGATTTGTGCGATCAACTGATTCGATACACGTCTCATAGTGTGTCCGCTATGTTATTGTATACTAGACAGCTCACATACAGTAGTACACATTGTTCTGGCATCCGTGAATATAACTCCAAACAGAAAAAATAGATGACAAGCCGTCATATTCGTTGACAAGGTCGCATCAGCCAGAAAGCAATTTTAGGGATGTTGTAAATCGATTATAATTTCGTGTACAAACTATTTCAAAGCTTCAAACTACTAATCTATAAATCTACTATTTATTTTTGAAGGCTTATGGAAAATAAATAACAAAACATTTAAGATCAGACCTGCGTGTAACACGAGACCAACATGAAAGGGAAAAGAAAAAAAAAGGAAAGCTGTCATCAGTGAAAAAATAAAATTGACATTTAAAATTTAACCTCTTTACTATTTTTTATTACTATTATTTTATTTATTATTATTTATTACTAAACGAAATACGTAAGTATTCCGTTTAGTAATAAATTTTATTTCTAACACCTGGCCTTAAACTAAAAACGTAAACACAAATAGATACATGCGTGACAATACAAAACGAATTTGCATTTCGGTATTTCTTAGTTACCGACTGAAAAGGAAATTATCTACCACCATGACATGACAAATATAGGTACTTAATCACAAGGACTTAAGTTTAACCGAGTTTAACTGAGATAAAAACTTAACAAATTTATCTCTACCATATAATTTGACAGTACAGAAAAATAACGTATCCCACGTTATTTTTCTGTACTGTCAAATTTATACAGTACAGATTTGTACAGTTCTATTAAAAAATCAATTTCGCGTACATTTGCACATTGTGTCAATTGTGTTTAATAAAACGCACATATTTCCGTCATAACATAGTTTTTCTTTAATATTCGATTTAAACCCTCTTTAATGAGATAAGCTAAACGTGAATCATTTGTACATAACGCGTTTTACGGGGTCATACGGGCGTGGAAAACGCGTTGTATGAGCATTCTCGCACACACGTTTTCCTATAACGCGGAACTAATCTATCGTGTTATAGGGGGGATTAGTGTAGCTGATTAATGGAAAGTGCCCTGTGATAAGTACGTTACAGGTGAGGTATACCGAAGAGGTTCGTTTAGTGATTTACCTCTTGTTATCGAAGTAAATACCGTAAATTAAATATGATATTTGATTTCCCTATTTAATTTTTTTCTATTACAACCAGATCAGTTATTGTAGTAAATATACCGTTACACTTCAATCTACAAAAAGTTCCTTCCTAGTATTTTGTTTGACACTAAAGATATTATTTGTAAGAGGTACGTGACATAATGCAGTCATTAGGACCTCCTTATTCCGAGTTAAAAACACTAAGATAAAAAAAAATTGTTTAAAAAAACTAAAACAACACTCTTTATAAGAAAACTGAACTAAAAAATAAAAAAATAATTTTACAATCAAAAGCGTGGGGTGCTTTTTACGACTTGCGTGCGGTGCGTTTTCTTCTTGGAGACTTTACTTTTGAAAATATCTATTTATTATCAAATATATTAATTGATTAATTGTAAAGAGGTGGTATCTGCCTACTCATATTCTTAGGTATATTTTTCGGTAGTATAGTGGTCAGTGTCCATGCCGATCACGTGGGAGATCGAGGTTCGATTCCCCGCCGGAGAATCAGGCAAAAGGCGTGACTGTATGTATCTATACCTACACAGTACACCTTTTACCAGGAGTACCTATAGTGTACCCAGCTTCATATTAATTAAAGTTTGAAATATAATAAAAAAGTCTGCCAATAAAAGCAACAATAGCCCATATGCCACGCTCATATGCTGATGGGCTAAGTTTTTGGGCAAAGACATCAATTAAGTTGAAACAGTATTCGACATGACGATCGCGGGTTCGATCGTCATGTCGACGATCCCGGTCCCGTACCACTGAGTTATTTCTTTCTATTCATGTACGATTATGGTGCTGATTCTGTTGTAACAAAGCTTAACCAAAGTTAGTCCATTCCTATTTCTTTCTAATGTCAAACGCCAAAACAAGATAGCTACAATTTTGGTGCTGTCAGTTTCGTTTAGTAATGTCAAAATTAAAAGAAGCGCGATTTCGGAACACACGGACTAAAGATACGCAGAAACCCAAAATTTATTTGAACCGTTTGGCAGACAGAAACGTGGGTACTAAGGTACTCGCTATAAATGTTTGCTATCTCGTTTTGGGGTTTGACATTAGAAAAAGATCGAGAGGGACCAAATTTAGTTTAGTTCTATACAATAGAATCGCCACCACTGTATTGATTCCGCGGATGACTGCTCACGTGATTCCCGCGCTCGGGCGCAAGGGCCAAGGCGGACGCCGCACAGTGTTTAGTGGGTGCAACTCTCACGTAACGTCGTGCTGTGCCCTCGGCGCGGCGTTATGGGTCAGCCCATAGATATAATATATACTGACGTATCCATGCGTCAGCCATTTTCTGTGCGTAAGAATAATCGATAAAAGATTCGAAGCAAATTGTCACAGCGAAAGTTGAAACTTTGATTGAGAATAAGATTTGTATGAATACAAATCTTATTCTCAATCAAATTTTGCTTTTCAGATCATTCCCAGTTACATTTTAATCATTCGCTTAAAGATTTTTCAAAGCAAGAGGCTGGTGAGATTATTCAGTTAAAGTATCTGTGTGCAACCAAGCTTCGCTTTTTTGAGTACTGTCTGTTGTCATGTTGAGTATCTTATACTTTGATATTAGCTACTCAACACTTCAACAACAAAAGGAACTATACAATATTGTTAACATGATTATACATAGCAAGATAACTCAAACTCAACTTTTTTAAATATTTTTTACAAAAAAGTCACCTCTGCAGGTTTTAATTTCTTTTTCATTATTTTTATGGCAACACAATAGAATAACTGTCATTATTGGTTATTGATCGGCCCGATAAGGGTAATAATAACTATTACGATGCCATTCCGAATATAGAAGGTGGTTACTTCGATAGGCATTCATTGTAATTAGGGTTGCCATATTTGATATAAATTGAAACGAGATATCTATCTATACTATTATAAAATTGTTAAATGTCAAATTTTCAAAAATCAAAGATATTGAAAAAAAAAAACTACTCAGATCGACTAATTAAGGGCTGTTTGTTTGTTTGTTCGGGCTTCACGCAAAAACCAGCGAGTAGATTTTAGTTAAACTGTTACAGTCTTAAAGGCACTATTCCGACTTAAATACTGCGGTATACTTCATCAAAATCTATCCAGTAGAATTGAAGAAACAGCTTAATCTCTGTTTTCGTAGTCGCCGTTAAGTTACGAGAAGTTAAATAAAAGTGGTTCTAAGGCTTTTTATATAAATCTATGTATGATTCTGTCGGGATTTCTCATGTAGCGGAAAACAGGCATTAACGCGGGCGGAGCCGCTGGCGAAAACTAGTTCAATAATAATAAATTTATCCAAAATAACCGAATTCGTATTAATTCTAAAACGTAATTTCCCTATTTGACAAATAGCCAATGAACATAATTTCCATATATAATATAATATAAAATAGCTCAATGGACAAAATCACACATATTCATTTATGTTAATTTTTTATAAAATATTATATATCTGTCGCGGAAGTTAAAATGTGGGAGACAAAATCACAAAGCTACAAGGATCAGTTCAATGTGATGCGTGGTACATTACGTGGTATAGGTGCGTTTTATAGGCTGAACTAGCTTTCGCGCGCGGCTCCGCCCACGTGAATGTCTGTTTTCCGCTACATGGGAAATCCCGACACAATCATACATTTATATAAATAGCCTTAAAACCAGTTTTACTTGACCTCGCGTACCTTAATGGCGACTACTAAAACAGGGATTAAGCTGTACCTTCAATTCTACTGGACCGATTTTGATGAAACATGCCGCAGTATTTAAGTTGGAACCTGTTTGACTGCACGGATGGCACAGTGGTTTAAGCGTCCACTGCGCTGTCGAGTGTTGTGGATTCGGGACACACGGGACAACAACTTTGTGTAAACCACATATTGTTGTTCTGAGTCTGGGTGTTCTGTGTTTCCGTTATTTGAATGTTTGTAAAGTTGGGGACTTAATCCTAATGCGAGAGTTGTCTTTATTAAAAAAAAAAGAAACCTGTACTGGCTTTTTCAAATGCTCTTACTGTCTAAGAGCAACTGATATGTGGAACGTATACACTTAAGCTGTGCTGCCAAAAGGGCCCGAGTTTCTTGAATTTAGTGAGATTATTACACGTATTCTGTAGATAAGAGATAATTCAATCTAGTGAGCGCTTCTACGTAAAGTTCCAAGTTAAAAACCCTACGCATCCACTCATCTATCTATACTATTATAAAATTGTTAAATGTCAAATTTTCAAAAATCAAACATATTTAAAATCAACTTACTCAGATGGATTAATTAAGGGCTTCTGAAAGCAAATCCGTCGATGTTTGTTTGTTTGTTCGGGTTTCACGCGAAAACCAGTAGGTAGATTTTGGTCAAATGGTTACAGTCTTAAAGCTACTATTCCGACTTAAATAATGCAGTATGTTTCATCAAAATCGCTTTAGTAGAATTGAAGAAACAGCTTGATCCCTGTTTTAGTAGCCGCTGTTAAGGTACGAGAGCTCAAGTAAAACTGGTACTTAGGCTTTTTAATAAATCTGTATTTGTTTCGGGATGTCTCATGCAGCTGAAAACCGACATTCACGCGGCCGGAGAAGCAGGAAAAAGCTAGTATAAAACAATAAAATAAAACTTGTGTCGTTTCCATCCGGTTGCTGTCAATAAGACTTCATTTTCGTTATTCCCTATTAAGTTGCCACAAAATTGCTTTATTGCTCGTAAATATTGCTCCCTCCCGCCCAATTTTATTTGGTCATAGCTCGGTGGTATGTATTTAATTAAGTCGTCTAACAAGAAGTCGTTCTCTTAATGAACGCCTGTTCTTCTTCACCTATTACAAGATACACAATTTCTTTAATTACAGAATCATGTAATACTTAAAAGTATTATATATTTTTTTTTAATTTCTACGCACTGAAATGATATTTCGTGTGAATATTTGAATTATATCTAACAATTGAAATTAATCGCAAAACGCTCGTAAATAATTCATGATACTCAAACAAACTGCCAGAAAATATAATATGATAATTTAGAAAACTTTATTTAGAACATGTCGCTCATCCAATAGAATAATGATGTAATTGCAAAAAAGTTAAAATTTTATTTTGTGTTTAATTAGGATGATTTGTTGTTTAATATGGATTTTTTTCGAGAATGCTCAAATTATTAATAATAATCTATAAATAAATTATGAAAAATCATGGCAATATGTTGCCATGCTTGAAGAGCGTCTAAGAGATAGTGGTACTTGGATGATCGTAGAATCGCAGGTTACCTTAAGTTCAGTTAATCTTTGGTTAAACCTGTGTTTCATGGTTCTTTACCATATAAATATTGACCGGTAGGAAATACCTTAGGCATGAAATCCATTAACATTAGTGAATAAAGTTTTTATAATACATAATTAAATGATGTTGCTGGCCATCACTCTGGTGTATACTTCAATCGGTTTCTGCGGCACCTACAGAATTAGATTGAGATGACCTTATTATTAAGCCAGCGCAACACATCGCTCATCCAATAAAACAATGACGTAATTACATTTTTGCAATTTATCGGAAGAAGCGTTTCATTTTAAAATTGGATTATACCTACTTAGTAAATCATATTGCCATGATTTTTCATAATTTATTTATAGATTATTACTAATAGTTCGAGCATTCTCGAAAAAAAATCCATATTAAACAACAAATCATCCAAATTAAACACAAAATAAAATTTTAACTTTTTGCAATTACGTCATTGTTCTATTGGATGAGCGATATGTTTCATACTTTTTACATCTGATACTTCACCTGACCTTGTCAGCGCCATCTGAAGGTCCACTGGTAACCAATGCCTTAGGCATTGAGTGCGTCCATACGCTATTACTAAGTATATAAAGTGAAAATAAATCCCTTCTTTTATGGAAATTTCCTTCTTTTCTATGTACAAGAGAAAACTGCAAAATATTAACCTCAGTGCTAGGGTGAGGAAGTTAATTTACATGAAGCAGTTGGTGTTCCTTGTTTACGCTCTACAGCAATATTATGGCCTTAGAAATATGACCTTAGAAACAATATGACCTTAGAAATGTGCCTTATATTACCACGAATACCGTGTCTTATAAGACACGGTTGGTATTCGTGTGGTTCTTATTCTATTACTTTCATTAAGTGCGAATTTAAACGAGATAACAAAAGACTACATAAGTATACGGGTAAGCGACCCCGGCCCCCCGAGCTACTACTGTCTCTTCCTACTCCTTCCGAGATAGTAGTATCCTATATCCTATAGTCCTTCATCTAAATTCCATATTCCTTTCTCAATACACCTTTCCCGCCTCATCCTCTTTCCTTTTCTCTCCATTACACAGTGGGAATGCAATGAGAATCTTTAATACTTTTGAACCTTATAAAATGGCGGCGTCGTGGTTCGTCACCCGACACGTCTCATTGCCTGCGGAGGCGAAATGTGGACTGTGGACAGCCACTTTGTTACATCAAACGATCGTAGCAGGTGGAAAGAAATGATCTCTGCCTACCCTTATGGGATATCGGCGTGAGTGCATGTATGTATGTACCTACGTATAAATATAGGATACAAAATATACTAATACGATAAAGGTAAATGAATACATAAATATAACAAACTCAGAATTTATTGAGATGATTTTGCCACTTCACGCTGAAGAAATTCTTGAATTTTAATTTTAAACAAGCAATGTGTGATACACTAACTGACTGCAAGTACCAGTGAATACTAAAGATGGACAGATTGAATTGGAAAAGACCTGTGGATCAAAGAAAATGGGAAAGACTAACCAAAAGAAGAACCTAAATTTCTATCGTGGTACAAATACCGAAATTGAAGAGTTTATTTATTTTTATTTAACTGAATAAAAGTGTAAACTTTTACTACATAATTGAAGTAAGACTAACAAATACTGTACGGTAATAAAAAAATTACGATATAAATTTCAAAATTATACTTGAAAATTACATATCCCAAAACTGACTTGATGTGGATCTCATCCTGTCCAATTATTTGGCTACGAAGATGTAATATTCGTTAGATATTTGTCGCTAAATCGACAAAATTGGAAAAATTCAGTATACGTACATACGTAGTTACTTTTAAAAATATTAGGACACATTAGAGTCAGCTTACCAACTTTTCATATATTATACTTGAGTAAGTAAAGAATACGCGTGACATGATACGTACTTAACCAGATTTTCAAGTAAGTACTTCTAACGTCAATCGATTCTATAGAAACTCTTGATTCTGATTGAAAACGGGATCGAATAGCAAAGTATTACAAATTTTTTTACAGAAATATTGCTTTTCTTTTTTTTACCGAAGAACTTTTCTCAAAATATGTAATTGCCATTCGAATTGCTTTTAAACTTCATAGAATCTTTATCACAGTTTCTTAAATTTATATAACGATTAAGACCTCGAGAAGTGCTTGAAAGAGCGAAGCATTGGAGGGCATAGATAGGAAATCCATAATGGATCCTGCAACGCCTCTAGTATGTCAATGAAGAATATCATCGAGTTTATGGGCAGTAGACAAATTTCAAACTGCTCTCGCGACTTATATAATTCCATGCAGGACTTTCCTCTGCGTCAACAAAACTGTATATATGTTGACTGTCCCATCTAAAATCATTTATGATTTTTCTGGGGTATGTATTTACACTTCACTCAAACCTCCGAGATAACGTGACACCACATCTTCCTACATCTACTACATCGTCATCTCGGTCATCTCATCTCGTGCTACTTTCGAGCTCGTTTCTGTAGATTTAGATCTCATTGTTTATTTTTTATGTCAGCTTATTGACACTGAAGTCACTATTCATCACGGAATTTGTGGCTCTTTCAAGTCAAGTCACTCCTTTCTTTCAACTCTGTTGCTTAACATCTTAAGCCTCTGTAATTCTTGGCTTTTTATTAGAGTCCAAAGCATAAGGACTGAGTATAATAATATTCCCTGAACTAGCACTTTACCTATATGTAGTTTTAGAATAATCTGTCACTAAATGTGTCACCGCCTTAAAAAAGACCAGTTCTATTTTTGGGCTGGCTCATAAAATTCAAGATTTTTCCAAATTTATTTAAAACTTAAACAAAAATAAGGAAGCATGTAATAATACATCGTAAAATTGTTATTAATCATGACAAATAAATAAACATATAAGTATAGATAGTCAATAGATTCAATGTAAAGTATTTTTTTATTTCATTCAGTGGATTTCCTGGACATTCCGAATTAATTAGTCATTTACATTGACAATTATGTAAAATTATGTAAAATATACATGAACTTATATATCGTTTGTAATTTTCATATCTTAATAATGTCCTAAATAAAAACTGATAGACGAGTGGTGAAGCACTTGTCTTATGAGAATGCAATGTTTATATATTTATTTATTTAAACTTCTTACGCAATATGTAAAAGCGGACATAATTCCTGAAGCGTTCTCTGCCAGTCTAACTTTGGGTAGTGCTGAGATAATAATAAGGGCATCACTTGTATACATACCTACACTCACACGGGTCGCCACATATTAGGACTCTGACACACCTCTCTCGCCTCCACATTCATACATCATTTATGTACTGTCGTCGTTTTTCCGGGTCAGCCCTTTCCATCTCTTCCTCTCATACATTTGCCGCCTAATATTTTCAATAACTCACGTCATTCCATTCTAAATAAACAAACCATACCTTTCATGGTCATTCCTTTCTCAGTCCTTGTAGCCACATCATACTTCACTTTACACCGATCCCTTATCATGCTATTTCTCAACCGATGAGTCAGAGTGACTGGGGTTCAATCGCGACAAAACAAATTTGTACCTGGTATATGGTGTTCCGTACTTTTCTTACTTTCTACCATAATCAATTTTTCAATCTCAAATTTCTTTGACTTAACTGGAAGGTGACAACATTGAAAATACTTTTTCTTATATTCCAAAGACCGGTTAGCTTGCGCAACAGCGCTTCAAATCAAAACAAAGTTCGTATCACGCTTTCCCAAGTTAAATCTGTCACGAACCAACACCGATAGCAGACAATTTCCAGCAGAACCCCAGCGTCGGATTTATTGCCTGGCCTCGTTCTGAGCCGGGTTCCCATTTGGAACAGCTTCTTTTCTGTCTCTTTATTTTTAGCCATTCACATAATATAGATAGAGGCGACGTCTAGTACAGCATATGGTAGCATTTTTGTCGTGAGTATTCTCACGACAAAAATGTCCACCGTTGACGTGATCACATTTATTGATACTTCTGTGATTGAATAATTCAATTTGAAAACTACTGCTTAAAACATAGTGATTAAAATCGCATACAATGTTAAATAGTACACGCAATGGTATTCATTTGGAGCTCCGTCTATTGTCAGTGATCTCCAAAGAAATTGTGAGCAAAGATGTGCACGCGGTGCATTCTTGCATTTCTTTGGGAACGTTTTTCGTCCAGTAATCGTGTGTCTATAGATATATGTTCTAAGCTTTAAACTCATAATTATTTATTATTTTACATAAATTCCGTTTTTTTTTTCGTCCAGGGTCCTTCAAACAATGATGTGACAATTGTGACTGTATCTGACCTTACAATATTTATTTTTATGTAGTTTTAGATTTATGTTTATATAAATATAAAAATGTTTATTTTTATATGGAAGGACTAGCTTTTGCCCGCGTGAATGTTGATTTTCCTCTACACGGGAAATCCCGACACAATCATATGTACATTTATATAAAAAGCCGAGGTACCACTTTTACTTGACCTCTCGTACCTTAATGGCGGCTACTAAAACAGGGATCAAGCTGTAATTTAATTATATTGGACCGATTTTAATGAAACATGCCGCAATAAGTCGGAATAGTACCTTTAAGACTATAATAGTTTAATCAAAATTTACCCTCTGGTTTTTGCGTGAAGCCCGAACAAACAAATAAACAAACATCGACGGATTTGGTTCCAGAAGCCCTTAATTAATCGATCTGAGTAGTTTGTTTTTAAATATCTTTGATTTCTGAAAATTTGACATTTAACAGTTATATAATAGTATAGAAGTAGCGTTAGCCTAGTTCTAGGACCACGCATGAGAAGTCTTAGATTTGGAGTTAGAATTCAAGGCACACCACGCACATCATTAACTTTTCGAAATCATAATTACCACTCGCTTCAAACGGTGAACGGTTGGTGCTGATTCTGTTGTAACAGAACTTAACCAAATTTGGTCACTCCCTATCATTTTCTAATGGCAAACGTCAAAACGAGATAGCTACAATTTTGGTGGTTTCGTTTAAAAACATCAAAATTAAAAGATTTAGGCCCGATTTCGGAACACACGGACTAAACATACGCAAAAACGTAATAGTTTTTTTAACAGTTTGACAGAAACGTAGGTCGGTATTCGCTATAAACGTTTTGGCGTTTGACATTAGTAAAAGATAAAGATGGACCAAATTTAGTTAAGTTCTGTTACAACAGAATCGGCACCATTGTGAGGAAACCTACATGCCTGATAGATTTTCTCAACGGACCAACCCGCATAAGGCCAGCGTGGTAGACTACGACCTATTCTCCCTCTTAATTAAGGGAGGTCCGTGCCCCTGTAGTGGAAACGAATATGGACTTGAGTGCCTTTATAACTGTAACAGTTTGACTAAAATCTACTCGCTGGTTTTTGCGTGAAGCTCAAACAAATAAACAGATATCGATGGATTTAGTTTCAGAAGCCTTTAATTAGTCGATCTGAGTAGTATTCTTTTTAATATTTTTGATTTACAAAATTTGACATTTAACAATTTTATCATAGTATAGATAGATAGATTGCGAACATAGGCACATACTGTGCATTTCTTACGAAATTTCTTTCCACGTACCACCATCCTGTGGAATAAGCTCCCAGCGGCGGTTTTTCCAAGCGGATACGGCTTGGGGACCTTCAAGAAACGAGCTTACACTTCTCTTAAAGGCAGGCAACGCACTTGCGATCAATCCGGTGTTGCGTGTGTCTGTGGGTAGAGGTGAGTACTCACCAGTAGGTGACCCGCTTGCCCGTTTGCTCTTTATTCTATAAAAAAAAAGTAATTATGTGTTAAAATATATTTAAATTAGTACAGCTATATTTAGCCAAATTAGTATGAAAAAAAGCACATTTGAATGCATACACATAGTTAGTTGGAAACACAGAACATTGTATACAGAATGATCAGTTACAGTACCCCAGCAAGACAAAAATTTAATATTGCCCTAATATTTTCCTTCGAAAATTCATTACTACCATCACTATGATGTTTTATCGCTTACCTTGCAATGAGGTCCCGCCTCAGGCATTGGCTTTTTTTTTAATGTTTGTATAAGTAGATGTAAATTATCATACATAAATTTACATACATACTTCATGGCAAACCAGTGACAAATGTACTAGTGTTATCGCCTCATTTAAGTGTCTAATAGGCCCCAAATGAGGGATTTTCCATAATAGATCCTCTTTATTC
>WUAW01000614.1:17374-29998 GCA_017165845.1 Thaumetopoea pityocampa | reverse complement strand
GTATGTATTTTTTAAATTTAATTTTTATTTTTTAAGACAACTCGTGCATTAGGATTAATTCCTGTATCGTGGGGAGTTTACAAACATTCAAATAACAGACACACAGAACACCCAGACTCAATACAACAATTAGTGGATTACACAAAGATTGTTGTCCCGTGAAGGGATCAAACCCGCAACATTCGACAGTTTAGTGGAGAAGTGACTACTTAAATCACTGCGCTATCCGTGCAGTCATATTTGAATTGATCAAATCAATAACTTACTTGAAAAATGTCAATTTTGTAGCACGTTTTATCGACGAAAGTGTGTGAAAAGTTCAGTGAACGTGGATGAGGCGAGAGAGGTGTTTCAGGATCGTAGTATGTGACAAACTGTGGTCTCTGCCCACCCTTATAGGATACCGGCGTGAGTGATATATGTATGTGAAGTTATTGGATTCTTACGTAGTTTCATTTATTTCTGTAGCTTAATACAAATTTTGGATTAAAATACAAATTTGAAACATGAAATGTGTACCTAAGATAATCTAAGTGGTTTTACATCACAGTGTAAATATCATATCATAAAATTGAGAACAAGGTCATCACCAAAAATGAAGAAATAATTGTGCAGATGCAATAAAATAAAAACTCTTGTCCCGCTCTAAGACCAAAATTATGATAAATACACATGTTCCGCCCCACCTAAGAGTCCTAAGGAACTATATTCTCTAAGTTGTGATACAATACGTTTACTAAGAACACATCGCTCAACTGGGTAAGTCCAACTTCGAAAAAGAGTTCAGTTGCCAAATCCAGCTCAGTTGGGCAGTGTTTGGGAAGGTGCGTGATATCTTCTTGGCAAAAATACCATAATGCAATAAGACTGAGGTATTTAATCAGTGCATGTTGTCATTGATGATCTATAGATCCGAGACATGACCACTGACTATGGAATTTCCTATATTTGGAATTTTGGTGGGAGAAAAAATCCATAATGAAGAAATCTTCAAGAGAACCAAAGTCATCGATATAGCTGAGAGATTTTCAAGGCTAAAGCGGCAGTGATCGGTACATTATAACAATGGACGTGGGAATTCTAAAGAGTTGAGTTTAGTTGTTGTTGAGTTTTGACTTCGCCACCCCAAATCTGAGAGCGTAGTATAAGTCAACTCCTCACTGTGTGAACTGATGACCTGGTTAAGTTCACAAGTAATTCGTGGATACAGGCGGCTCATAGCCGAGCGTGTGGCAGTTATTAGAGGAAGTCTATGTCCAGCAATGGACGTGTGTAGGCTAATATAATAATTATGATGAAAGTATATCTCAGATCCGTGTACTCTGAACTTTAATTATTTCATCTACAATGATAATGATTTAGTGCGAATCAAAGTTTTACAATGCACTTACATTGAAGTTTCACCGAAATTTCACCATAATCAGTTCCTTGTAAATTGGCAGCTTCGCATCTGTACACGCCTTTGTGGTCCGTTTGAGCTGATGCTATTTTCAGTTTCCCCTTATCAGTTACCACTCCATCGGGTACATCCCCATAGTCAAAGTCATCTTCAGATTTGTATTGCCACGTTACGGACGGTTTTGGGTTTCCTTTGATTACTCTAAACAAATGACAAATTAATTACATACATACATACAAACACTCACGCCGATATCCTATAGAGATAGGCAGAGACTATAGTATATACTATATACATACAGTCACGCCTGTTTCCCGTTGGGGTAAGCAGAGACCACTTTTTTCCACCTGCTACGATCGTTTAGCAGATAATGTAGCAAAGCGGATAACCACAGCCCACATTTCGCCCCCGTGGGCAACGAGGAAAAGGACTATAGGGATACTACTATTTCGGAAGGAGTATGAAGAGATAGTAGTAGCTCAGGAGGCCGGGGTCGCTTACCCGTATACTTAAGTCTATTTGCGGGGCAGGCTAAAAGACTAAGTACTCCCTGGAGTATTATGCCAACACTACAAATCAAACCAGTTAAGGGATACAGAGAACCAGATAAGGCATTTACCAGGACAATGTGCAGCAGCATTATCCTGTTATTCAATCAAACTCTTTTATTTCTGCATTAACTGAAGGCATTAAATCCGCTTTTACGTTTTTTATGTATGAAGTGTTAAAATAAATAAAAAAGTGATTAAATCTACTGCAACCACTAAAACGGCTGCCAAGCGTGGAGATATAGCAAATCCCTCCTTTTAAAACAGGAATCCCATATCTAGCAGTGGACTTCCATAAAATGATGATGGTGATGTTAATGAAGATTATGATGATGATGAACTATAACCCAAAAGTCATTTTTCTGCATTCAATGAACATCTTCACTTGTTCTATAATAGTATGGCTGTATTTTACCCGTTCAGGGCTTCATCACTGAATATTTACATATAGGTAGATAAGAATTTAAAGACATACACACATAGGCTATAAGTCATCTTCGGAATCACGGATAAAAGAGGATAATACAAGAAATTCTTAAGGAAGATGGTATGTAAGAACATTTAAAGCGTGTCAAATATTTCTCCCGAAAATTACTCTAAAAACTAGGTCATACAGGAGCGCTGGAGGATTTCTAGCGCGATTCTTCACCAGCGTGTCGGAGTATTTAATCAATAGAATTCTTATATATCGCTTACGTTCCTAACCTTCGCGGTTCATAGAATTCCTATAAAGAAACTTCGCGACAATAAAATAAAGGCTTAGGAGTCGTCATCCTCATTATTTTATTGCAACAGTAGCAGCAAGTTCGGCTATCTAAATTTTAGTATTTGTAAATCAAAAACTTGAATTTTTCGATTTGATTGATTATAATTATTTATGCAAACAAACACAAATCGGAATGAAGGCTTAAAATATTCATACCTGCATTCGAGATATGACCATTCGCCTAGTTTCAATACAACTTCAGATTTTTCTACCTCAATTTCTGGTGCTTCTGCAAAATTTAAAATCTAATCTATAAAAAATATTACTATATATAATAGCACTATAATAAATCTTAAACTTAAAAAATACAAACTACATTTAAAGTATATTATTTATTGGCCTAAGTGTGTGGTGTTTGTATAATAATTGCAGCAATCCATTTCTTCCCGTGAATGCTGTCAGAACCAGCTCAGCGATGTACCAGAATAATGGGCAGTATCATCATCCTGTTGTTCTATCAAAGTCTACTGTGATTTCTAACACGCCTGCCTACCAAGCTTGAAGATTATGGTAAATCACTGCATTATACGGAGGAGATTCATGTCTAGTAGTGGACTTGTATGAACTAATGATGATTAGTCTAAGAAGCCTTTTTACGAGACAGATGTGAACATTCACTCTATTTTACGAGTATTCTGAAGTTACATCTTTATCAAGACATCATTAGCATGATCAGGCCGTATAAGATTTGTCAAGATCTCCACGTTGGGCAGGCGTTTTGGAGACTGTAATAGACTTTGCAAACACAGCATAAGAATTTATTAAAATAACAATATTTGTCAATATAGAAATGAAATCAACATTTCGTTCTTATACAAGTCATTTTTTTTTTCAACTTACCTATTCCTGATATATCAACATGTGCAATAAAGGATATGTTTCTTATGTCATTGGTTACTTCACATTTATAATCACCAACATTATCTAGTGTCATATTGTTTATGATTAAAGTATTATCTATAATATCTACTCCATTGTCGTTAGTTTCACTTAATAAACTATCATTATGATACCATTTCATTTCAGCTTCTGGATAAGCATTAACATTGCAAAGAAGTTTACTTTTGGTACCATATTCAATAGTTGTGTCTGTGAAAAGTAAGATTTACAAAAAATGTTTAATTATGAATTGTGTATACTTTATGGTCAACACGAATACCTATTATTATTATTTATGTTTAATTTATTAAATACCTGTTGGTTTTTGTATGATTTCAAAAATATATGGCCGGTAAACGAAGACGTCCAAAGCTTTCTTGTCTTCTCCTTTAGCATTTTTAGATTTACAGTATATCGTGAAATTTTTAGTGACACTTTCTATAGTGACGTAGCTGATATATACCGATGGCATTTCCAGCAACACTTCCTGTAAGAATATCAACCCGCATTACTATAAAATAGACCTCAGTGCTTATAGAGAAAGATATACTAAAATAGTGGTAAAATGTAACAATTTTAAGTATTGCATCATCATTGTACACATTCTGAAGTTTTATATATTTGTTGCTTATTATATAATCAATGATTGGCCTTGAATGAATGAATGAATACTTTATTTGCTAATATATAGGTTATACATAGGTTCTTAAATTAAGTTCAGACTCACTATATATGACAAATTCGTCGTCCAAATATTTAAAAATAATTAAGACACTCTCGTGAAAAAGTAATCGAGCTGCACATTCCAACGCCAAGATGCATGCAAATATATTAATGCAAATATATTATATGCGTGAGCTATATTCATCATCGTTAATACCATCATCATCAGCGCGAGGAAGTCCACTGCTGGACATGTGTCTCTTCCTTAAAAAAAGGAATTTGCCATAATCTCTACGCTTGACAGGCATCTTGGAGAACGCAGTAGATTTTGATCGAACAATATAATGGATAACGCTACTGCCAATTATTCTGGTACATCCGTTAACTGTTTCTCTTGGCATGCACGAGGTAAGACGGAGTGATTGTATTATTAGGCTGGCATCACACATTTTATTATAAATATAATATTTCCTTAACAAAAGGGCATCATTCATTTTGGCCCAAAATTAAAAGTGCCGGCCAAAAACAGCGTTTTATTCCGATACAACATATCCGTCTGAGCATTTCTAATTAGGGCACCAAAAAGTTGTAGCACCATTGTAATTGATGTTAATTGACCTCTTAAATCTTAATTCATACTTCTTAACAAATCATTAATAAACCCATCTTAATTCGAAAATGTATGAAAAGACAGATTTTGTGAAGTCAAATAATACTAATTACAATGGTGCTACAACTTTTTGGTGGCTTAATTAAGAAATGCTCGGGCGGGCATGTTGTATCAGAGTAAAGCACTGTTTTTCTTTGGCCTGCACTTTTTACTTTTGGGCCAAAAATGAATGGAACCCAGATGAGGTCCTTTACACATTTTGTTCTCAGAGTAGATTACTTATCACTATTTTATAATTTACCAGCACGTTTTAAGTCAGCGTCGTGGTTTACAACCTATCCCCTCTCATTATGAGAGGAAAACCGTGCCCCGCAGGAGGGTAGTAGATGAGTTGATATTGATGATATAATCGTAAGTAATTTACCCAAAGAACACATGTAAAATTTCGTTAATTGTAAATTAAAAGAGATAATGAGACTTCGAAAAATATCACGTTTGCCAATAAGTTACGAGGTAATAGTATAAAACAGTGATTCTTAACCTTTTGTTGTCGCAGCACACTTTTAAACGGTTTCAAAATTTGGCGGCACACAAAGAAACAGATAATTTTAAAAGTTGAATGTAAAATAAAATAATATGTACTACAAAAACAACAATGCGTTTATTAAGGGATTAATTACAAGTTAATGATGCCAATACTTTTAGTGAGAAATTTAGCTTGATGTTTTTTGAAAATTTCATTTACATTTGATCGTAAAAATGACAATGCTACTAAAGCATATTATTATTATAATTTTTACTATTATAATTATTATTAGTATAATTTTTACTATATATATATTTCTAATATTTAACGGCACACTTTAAAAATTTGGCGGCACACAAAAGTGCCGCGGCACAATGGTTGAGAATCACTGGTATAAAACATCAAACATACTTCGGATATCAACGTTCGGCCCGTAATGTCCTCCCAAGAGATATTCGGCTTTGGATATCCGTGTATCTTACAAGCTATTACTTTACTGGTGCCATACTTCACCGTTGTCTCTCCATCTTCTAATATTTCCAATACGGGTTTTGTATCTTTCACATAGGTACCTAAAATTATTATTTTATTATTAAAAAGATCATTTTTATTTACCAATAAACCCTACCTTCATGATCGGTCTAAAAATACTCCTATTTACGTTGAACAATTTTTTTTTACGGTATCTGACTTTTGCACATCTCCGTCTAAAAATTATGTAACTTGCAAGAGCCAAGTGATAGCTAGTTACAATAAAATGACGCTTTATTATAATTTCATATTATTACAGCCGATATATTATAACCGAATGGTGATGATGTTATTGATGACGTTAATTGTCACATAGGTATCCCTATGCGACAATTAACGTCATCAACAGATCAATCACCAGCGATAGGTCGAAGTGTAGGGGGGAGGAGTAGTAGTATCGGAAAAGACCAGAGGGCTGTTATACCTGACGGAACCTGCCATTGCACTAATGGTTGATGTCAAGATATTTTATAGTATACGTTAAGTAGCTATTAATTTTCTTCACCGTGATTCAACTTTCTATGATAATGTCGACATTTAAGAGATACGCCAACTATCGAGGATACGTGATACAATGTGGCGAAGTAGATAAACCACAAAGTAATTTTTTTCTTTGATACATCTCTTGCCAACATTTATTCAGATTGATTGACACCAAATGATAATATTTTCTCTAGTACTATATCGTAGAATAAAATATGTGTTTCACATTGAATTGAATATCACACTGGAAAAACTACTGTAATTTGTATAACAATACAAATGATTCATAAAGGTCAAGTTTGTAACACCCTTAATCGACAAAAGTATACGAAAAGATGTATGGATGGATGTATGGATGTGGATGAGGCGAGAAAGGTGTATTAGGATCGCAGTATGTGGCAAACTGTAGTCTCTGCCTGCCAATCCCTTATGGGATACCGGCGTAAATCCACGTACGTATGTATCTATAAATAAATCAACTTCGTGACATTTTTGCGTTTGTAGTGATATTTGTATACATAGTGACTAAAATCAGAATAAACTAATTTATACTAGCACGAGAATCGTACTCTCGCATCACTCGTTTATAAGTTTCGTCAGAAGTAATTATATATATTTAATTATGTTTAATATGTATGATGTGGCGACAAGGATCAAGAAAGGAATGCTCCAATGGTTTGGTCATTTAGAAAGAATGAGTGAGATTCGATTGACGAAACGAATATACCGGGCAAATATGAGTGGAAATGTCGGAAGAGGGCGCCCAGGAAAAACTTACCTTCTAATCGACGAAAGTGTATGAAAAGGTGTATGGATATGGATGAGGCGAGAGAGTGTGTCAGGATCGTAGTAAGTGGCAAACTGTGGTTTTATGGGATGCCGGCGTGAGTGTATGTATGTATGTATAATTTTAAGCTTACTTATAAAATAAAATAAAAATATAAAAGTATTTACTAATTTATCTGCTGACTGTACACTACTACATACGCAACCACACCTCCAAGCTAGTTTGGGTGTAGTATAACAATATACCCACCATTTTTTTGAGGCAATATATAATTCAAGGCACCGGACAGTTCGTTGCGATTTATTATGTCATAGCATTTAACCTGTAAAGAGCGTTAAATTTTAATAATAAACACTATCGTTACAAACATATATAAAACATATCGCTCATCCAATAGAACAATGACGTAATTACACTTTTGCAATTTATCAGAACAAGCGTTTCAGTTTAAAATTGGATTATACCCATTTTGTAAATCATATTAATTATCATGATTTTTCATAATTTATTTATAGATTATTATTAATAATTTGAGCATTCTCGACATATTCCATATTAAACAACAAATCATCCGAATTAAACACAAAATAAAATTTTAACTTTTTTGCAATTACGTCATTATTCTATTGGATGAGCGATATATAAAACATATACAAACATCTATATACTATTATAAAATTGTAAATCGCCATTATCTGTACATTAAAGATATTTCAAGAAATATAACTCAGGTCGACTAATTAAGGGCTCTTGAAATCGAAACCATCTTTTGTTTCATTCGCGTCTGTCTGTTTGTTTGTTTCTTTATTCGAGCTTCATCTAAAAAGCAAGGAGTGGGTTTTTGTTATATTTATTTAAATACTGCAACATGTTTCATCAAAATTGGTCAAGTAAAACAAACTGTCCATATCAGTAGTCGCTGCTACGGGAGCTCATGAAAATTTTATGGATTTTTTGTAAATCTATAAGTATTTCAAGATTTTCCATTAGTCATGAAAGCCGGCATGCACCCAGGTACCACGTTGTATGTACATATATGGCAATAGTATTACTGCTTCCTATGGGTATTTGGAAGAGCCAACCAAATTTCTGACAACCGTAGTTCTTCGTATCTGCATTACATTTCTTTTTGATGACACCTCTCTTACGAAAGAATATTCGTTGCGCGATATTATTGTGTGATAAGTTATTTGCAAATTATAATGAAATGTGTTTCCATGTTAAATAGTTTTATGTATTATCCCTGATATAATATATCGACTGGCATTTAATTTAAATTTATTGTTCGACAGAATTACTAACTGTAGTAGATAGATTTCATTTCATTTCAATTAGTTTTAATTTTACTTGATAAATAATATGCATATTATGACAATCGTAATATAAATTCTAATGTAAATTTCACACGTTGATTTGTATTAGCCAAATAGATGGAACTTTGCAACTAATTAACTTGTGAGAACTCGTGTCACTCTATTTTTTGTGAAATAAATTCTATTCTAGTCTATTCTACCACTATTCCTAATTATTCGGCTCTTTATTTTCAGTACTTGTGGTCGACCCATGACAGACACTTTCGTTCTGCTTATAACCTGTCCCCCTAGCCAAGTTGACCTTCGACAATCGTTATCGCTAATAGAAACGAAAAAATGGCTAGGGGGGCTGTTTCTCTGTTGTCCCTCCCGTAGCTCAACTCTCGTGCGCTCTCCTTCTCCTTCTTAGTACAATAGTAACCAGTTTTTTCCAGTACGCTCTTCCTTTTTAGATTCGAATGTCTAGTACATACATATGTTAAAGTCAACCCTAGAGTTCTTGATACGGGAAAGGGCAGAATCTCATTGTTTATATATTTTGGCATTTATATATATATATATATATATATATATATATATATATATATATATATATATATATATATATATATATATATATATATATATATAACGAGGAACTTTAACACTTTTGAACCTTATAAAATGGTGGCATTGTAGTACAACACCTGACACGTCTCGTTGTCTGCGGCGGCGAAACGTGGGCTGCGGATAGCCACTTTGCTACATTGAACGATCGTAGCAGGTGGAAAGATGTGGTCTCTGCCTACCCCAATGTGAAAGAGGCGTGACTATACGTATGTAGTATGTACTATGGCCTCTGCCTACTCTTGAGATGATTCTGTCATTTCGTGCTGCATAAATTCACGAACTTTAATTTTTAACGAGTAACGTGTGGTAATAATAATTATTATTCTTGAGTGCAAGTGGCCATGAATCCACTGCACGGATGGCGCAGTGGTTTAAGCGTCCACTGCGCCGTCGAGTGTTATGGGTTCGATCCCCACACGGGACAACAACTTTGTGTAATCCACAAATTGTTGTTCCGAGTCTGGGTGTTCTGTGTTCCCGTTATTTGAATGTTTGTAAATACCCCGCGACACAGGAATTAATCCTAATGCGGGAGTTGTCTTTAAAAAAAAATCCAAAGAAGCTCAGTTGAACCAGAAAAGACGTGTGAATAAAATCAGATCTATTATTATCTCTTCATGCACGTTGTATTTGAAATACAAGTATTTGAAATACAAGTGTTTGAAATACAAGTGTTTGAAATATAAGTATTTGAAATACAAGTATTTGAAATACAAGTGTTTGAAATATAAGTATTTGAAATACAAGTATTTGAAATACAAGTATTTGAAATATAAGTATTTGTAATACAAGTATTTGAAATTTAAGTATTAAATATATGTAATATTTACCCAAATCCGAAAACCTTTTTCAGCCTCAACAAATATTTTTGTCAAATATAGTCCGTCGCCTTTCTCTTCTAGATCAAATGAATTTCTTCTACTTTCATTATCAATTTCTATTTCCAAAGTTTCCAGTTTTAACGAAGGCTCCGTAATTTTAATCAATAGATAATTCATTGTGCCTAGAATATAAAAGTATTTAATAAAAAAAAAATCCACATGTTTCTAAAATAGCTAAACTCACCATATGGTACTTAGTAGAAAATTCTTATAAGCAATATTCCTTTTAACCTAGCCATGTTTGTGAAATATTCTTGTAATTAATTTTTAATAAAACTATGCGTCTTTTTTTAAATAGCAAGCAGGCATGCAAGTACTTAAAAAACCTAAACTTGCGTGACCAAAGTAGAATATTGTATCGGCAGGACTATTTAGAGGTTATATAGTACATCTTAGTACCTAAGACACTGATCCTAATTTTGGTCTAATCAATGCGTGTGAAAAAAATGTGTCCACAATATGATATAATGTTGGTGCCGATTCTGTTGTAATAAAATTTAACTAAATATGGTCCCTCCCTATCTGTTTCTAATGTCAAACGCCAAAACGAGATAGCTACAATTTTGGTGCTGTCAGTTTCGTTTAAAAAAGTCAAAATTAAAAGATTTAGACACAATTTCGGAATACGCAATAACGCAATATTTTTTTTGAACCGTTTGACAGAAACATAGGTCGGTGTTTGCTACCTCGTTTTTGCGTTTGACATTAGCATAAGATAGAGAGGGACCAAATTTAGTTCAGTTCTGTACAACAGAATCGACACCATTATCTGTTTAAATGTATTCTGGACATTCATACACATTGATCTAGTCCCAAACTAGGATTCCCTGTGTCTTGGGTACCAGACAACGATATACATACTTATATAGATAAATACTATACATATATGGATCAATACGTCCATGATTCAGATACAATAATTTATGCTCATTACACAAAATTTGCCCCCACTAGGATTCGAACCAGGGACTCAATGGCATAGAAAGCTGGGCCACTGCCACTGTGCCAATCAGTTTCAGTCTAGTTTGAGACTAAATCAATGTGTATGAACTGTTTAAATGTATGTATTTGTATGTGCAAAAAAAATTGAAAGCCGAGAATTATGACGCAGAATTGGAAGAAATATCCAATAGACTTAAAAGTTATATAGACAGAATATCACCTGGTATTGGTCTTAGCGCGGTTTCCCTTAAACTCCTCGGTTGTTTGGATGAAAACCCATAGTCCACGGGCAAGGTCTGCTTAACATATAAGGCCAGGTGTGTCGGACCACGGCATCTGACTCTTCTAATACCTGGCGCTGGTTCTGTCAAGCGAAGTATCTAGAACATAATTTTTTTGGAAGTGTTATAAGAAATATTTTTTGAACCAGTTTGTCTAAAGATAATTCGATTCACATTCGTACATTCATGGTGTCATTCGGGGAAGCAGTGTTAACACTAATAAGAGAGATCCTACAATCGCCATATATAGTATGGTTGATAAAAATACATTTATTAAATTGGATCATATTGAATTAACGCACGAGAATCATTATTTATTTATTTCATACACGAATGGGAGTACTTAGTCTTTTAGCCTGTCCGGCGAATAGACTTAAGTATACGGGTAAGCGACCCCGGCCCCCCGAGCTACCACTGTCTCTTCCTACTCCTTCCGAGATAGTAGTATCCTATACCCTATAGTCCTTTTCCTAAATTCCATATTCCCTGCTCAATACACCTTTCCTCTTTCTTTCCTCTCCACTAAGCCGTGGGAATGCAAAATGAGGAACTTTAACACTTTTGAACCTTATAAAATGGCGGCGTCGTGGTTCGCCACCTGACACGTCTCGTTGCCCGCGGGGGATAAATGTGGACTGCGGATAGCCACTGCTACATTAAATGATCATAGCAGGTGGAAAGAAGTGGTCTCTGCCTACCCTTATGGGATATCGGCATGAGTGTATGTATATATGTATATTCATACACGAATGGCTTCATGGACCAAGGTATTCAATCAGTGTGTATTGTTAGTGATCACCTACGGATCTGAAATATGGCCACTCAAAGGATTGCCAAACTGAAGTGGCAGTTGGTGGGGCACATAGCTCACAGAACCGATGAACGTTGGGGTCTTAAAGTGCTGGAGTGGCGACCCCGAACCGGAGAGCGTAATACGGGTAGACCACCGACTAGCTAGACCGATGACTTGATGAAAGTCGCGGGCAATCGGTGGATGCAGGCGGCTCATAGCCGCTCAGGGTGGCGATCATTAGAGGAGGCCTATGTCCAGCAGTGGACGTCTGTGGGCTGATATGATGATGACGATGACACTAATGGTATATGAACGGACTTAATGGCTGAGGCATTTTCTACCAGTCAATCTTTAGATGGTGCTGACATTACATAAGGTAGACGAAGTAGGTATCTGATGTAAAATAAAAGAGTATTTTCTTATCTAAATTATATATAATAATAAATTAGTAGATAGATGTTATATACATATAGAATATAAAACGGACTAATACATATAACAAAAGTAAAGGATACCTCATATGGATCATCCATCCCTAGTCCAATCGTCCCCACTACAGGGGCACGGACCTCCCCTGATCAGGAGGGGGATTAGGCCGTAGTCTACCGCGCTG
>WUAW01000614.1:5605-16699 GCA_017165845.1 Thaumetopoea pityocampa | reverse complement strand
AACTCATTAAAAAGTAATTTCTTATAAGGAGAGGAAATGCTCTTTAATCTATCCTGTGATTTAACCGACAATACTACGATTTTCGCGATTCTTACGAAGCAAGTTGATTATGACAAAATTCTCCTTCATTAGAGAACGTAAATTACATATCGAACAGAAATATAATGATTAAGTTACGGCTATGTCTCTTATTCGATGGAAAATCTCACGCTACTATGATATGTTAAATGACTTTATAGAGTCTAGAAAATATTATTGTACTACTTGTAATGATCTATATAGTATTAAGTACTCATTTTCAAAATATATTCGTGATAATTCTGCTCTAACAGAACTTAATTAAATTAAGACTCTCCCTATCTTTTTCTAATGTCAAGTACCAAAACAAGATAGCAAATATTTTTAGCGACATTTCTGTCAAGAGGTACAAAAAAATGTTGTATTTTTGTGTAACTTTAGTCCGTATGTTCCGATATTGCATCTAAATCTTTTAATTTTGACATGTCTAAACAAAACTGACATCACCAAAATTGTAGCTATCTTTGGCGTTAGACATTACAAAAGACAGGAAGAGACTAAATTTAGTTAAGTTCTGTTAGCGCAGAATTACCACCATTAGAGCGCTTTCAGTAATATATTTTGGTTTTAAAGCTAATAATCATGAAAATATAGATATTTATAAGTCAAAGTGTAGCAAAAGTGGCAGTATCGGAAAAGTTCTTCCGATCTGATGTTACAAGCACGTAACGGCTGATGTCGGAGCGTTGTATATAAATATTATATTGCTATTAATTTTCTTCACCGTAATTCAGCTTACTATGATAGTATTGACACTAAAGATTTACGCCATCTATCGAAAATGCGTAGTACTATTTAGTGAAGTAGATCACTTTATCTCACTACTGTCTAAAATGTTGGCAACAATCGTTGCCAAGCGCATTATGTCATAAGCAGTGTGGATCGTAATTCTAACTGCCCGATATATTTTCCGATTTATCTTGTCTATTATATATTACTACTCTCATTTATCTGTGGTCATTAATTATAAATATTATTGCTCTGTGGCGCCGGCATAATAAGTGTCACTCAATTTCTTCCTGTGGATACTGTGAGAATCAGCTAAGGGATGTATCAGGGTGATGAGAACCTGTGTTATCCTCTTATTAGATCAAAATCTATTACGATCTCCAAGACGCCTGCAGAGCGTGGAGACTGTGACAAATCCCACCTTTTATGGAGGAGGCTCGTGCCCAACAGTGCGCTTATACGGCCTGATGATGATGAATATTATCAATCCTATTCACACGAATAGATAGTCAGATAGATGTCACCCGCGCAGGTTCCTTCCCAAAATCCCTGCGAAGACTAGTAGTAACCAAAGTAATTAGACCAATCCACTGCTTTATAGAATTGAATAGAATAAACTTTACTGCACACACATTTAAATAGGACAAACAATTATTACAATAAAATACATAAAATGTATATTATTGTAAGGCGGCCTTACCGCGAAGACGCAATTTCTTCCAGGCAATCTCTTAAATAGGGAAAGAAAAACTAATGAAAAGAACAGTAGACAGTGCGCGCAGAATTAATATATAAAATAATAACGTTATAGGATACTTATAATAATATATAGAATTAAATGCTTTATGTGTCTACCGAAACATGCAAGAAGTCATGGATATATTAATAAACTAACTTTTACCCGTAGCTCCACCCGCGTGAATGTCGGTTTCCTGTTACATGGGAAATACCGAAATAATCATAGATTTATATAAAAAGCCTTAGACCGACTTTTACTTGAGCTCTCGTACTTTAACGGCGGCTACTAAAACAGGGATCAAGCTGTATCTTCAAATCTATTGGACCAATTTTGATGAAACATATCGCAGTATTTAAGTAGGAATACTTTAATTAAGACTTAATTACCTTTAATACTGTAACAGTTTGACTAAAATTTAACCCCCCCCCCCCCCCCTAGGTTTGTGTGAAACTCGAACAAACAAACACCTCGACGGATTTGATTTCAGAAGACCTTAATTAGTCGACCGGAGTAGTTTTTTTTTTAATATCTTTGATCTAAAAAAAAAATAATATTTAACTAATTTTATAACAGTGTAGATAGATATATTTTTAAATTGGAAAAATTCATTAGTACTCATCCAAATTCGACCTTTTGGACTCAAGAGCAAAAGTCGAGGCCTGTCTACCGGAACCCTTCGCATTATACATTGTGTAGAAGTATTTACCGTGTATTCTTGATCGGTGAAGTAATGCTGAACATTGGTCCATTCCATTTCAGTCACCACTTGTATGAATTTAAATGCCTAAAACAGAGAAACTCAAATCAGGTAAACCCACAACCCAAAAAGGCTTAAGAAAGAAATCTAGATACACATTATTATAGCAAAAAGAAGCGCGTTTTATTTTTCTGTTTGCCTAAATATACGTTATTTATTAATAAAAAAAAAATTACTTTATGAGAAATTAAAGCAAAATATATCAACGTATTCGTTGATATATTTTGCTTTAATCTCTCATAAAGTAATTTTTTTTTGTTTGTTTTTAAAGTAAAAAAAGACTGATTGACCGGTTCTCTTTTAAGTCATTATTTCATAACCTACTCAGTGGTTGAATAACCTTAGGAACCTAACAAGTCCCCGACCGTGATATTAGAGAGGCCATGGCTGACTTGATCTTCACTCATATATAGTTAGAAATGCCAAAGAAATCTTGTGTTTTTGATGCCATTTACCCTTGTCTCGAAATAAAAAACTGTATCTCTACCAAAAATTATCCAATTTTAATAATATTTTCGGTGTTTTCTTAATAAAAACTTGTACAAGGGTAATAGAATACAAAGAAAATTATTGAAATATATATCCGGTGGTTGGCATGTGAATTGGGTCAAGATTACATCGTCATTTTCTCAGTCCGGTACATCATCCGTATCAGCAAAATAATCGTTACTATTATCGCCAACTATCAACTAACTAAAATTATCGTCACTATTATCACTGTCACTCAAAATTTGCAATACGCGGTGTGAGCGCACCACGATGTCACTCCCACTATCACTTTCTTCACAACTTGAAGGACGATCATTTTCACTCGAACTATTTTCGTATTCCAACATTTTGAGTTAAAAATTTTCTTTTCCTAAATCCTTTTTATATTATAATTACTAATAATATTATAATTTGAACTTCATTCACGTAGGAAGATAAAAAATTAGCGACGCGTGCGAGCGGTCTCCCCTACCGCGCGCTAAACAGCAACTGATTTCACGAGCGCTATCGCGCTCGTAACAAATTTAGTTAGTACGCGCACGCACGTGATGGCGCTCGTCGACAGTCTAACGGCTAAAATATATAAGATAACGTGTTGAAAAAATATACTTTATAGTCCATAACGCGCGATTGTCATATAGTTGATTCCAAGAACTTAGCTGGGATGCTATATTTTATCAAGCGTGACTTTCAGACAAAGCAGTGGCAGACTACTATACGAGCTATTCAAATGCTTTTAATTAATTGTCTCTTTTAAATTCGAAAAATTTCTCCCAAAAATTTTATTAATAACTATCTTTTGCCCGCGGCACCGCTCGCGTGAATGTCGGTTCTTCACTACATGAAAAATTCCGAAAAAATCATAGAATTATATTAAATAGCCAAAAACCAATTTCACTTAAGTTCTCGTTCCTTATCGGCGGCTATTAAACAAGGGTCAAGCTGTATCTTCAATTCTAATGGACCGATTTTGGTGAAACATGCCACAGTATTTAAGTCAGAATAGTACCTTAAAGACTGTAAGAGTATGACTAAAATCTACCCCCTGGTTTTTGTGTGAAGCTCAAACAAACAAACAAACATCGACGGATTTGATTTTAAAAGCCCTTAATTAGTCGATCTGAGTAGTTTTGTTTTTAAATATCTTTGATTTAATATACATAGATAGAACTCTGATACACTAAATAAGAATTACTTTACAAACAATTAAATATTTCAAAATACTATTTACTCTGTGACGTTAAGGTTCCTAGGTTTTTGTATTTTTACATAATACCTAAATTAGCACTCCAGCATATAATTGTCACTAACCTGTGTCAAATGTGCCACTTCAATGCGAACCACAGTGCCTGAACACGCGGCGGCGATGTCGTAGTACACGTTCATGTTCCCCACGGGCGACGCTCGCGACGCTAAACAGAATCCACTCAGGAATATGACGACCTAAAATAATGTGACAAAATAATAATAATAGTGATTTATCTGTCACCACAACCAAGCACAACAAAATAAACAACTTAGGGCTTGGTTAATAATGTTGGTTGTAGTGGTGCCTGTGTTAGGTTTAGTGTAAACCTGTAGTACCTACGGGTCACTAGGTCTCCACTCGTATGAACCTGTAGTACCTGCAGGTCACTAGGTCTCCACTCGTATGAACCTGTAGTACCTACAGGTCACTAGGTGTCCACTCGTATAAACATCGTAACAAAAGTACCAAAGCCAAAGCAATAACAGTACAATAGCAAGTGGTGATACCAGTAATTAGTATATGTTGCATGCGTCATTGGATGAGTGTGTGATTAGGTGAGTGTGTGATTGGATGAATAAATGATTGGGTGAGTGTGCGATTGGGAGAGTGTGTGATTGGGTGAAAATAATAATTATACTCGGAATAATTAAACCGTATTAAATTATTATTTATATTAAATATAATGATTCGGACTTTGTTCTTCTCATTTTTATCTGCCATATGCAATCAAAATATCAATCATATAACTCAAAATTTTCTTTTTCTTTATTTATTCGAAAAGGCATAGGTGCCTTGCGTTTGAACTTGAAATCTAACACTTGACATGCATAGACATACTACTAGGCCGTCACTGCTTTTTAAATAAAGATATATATCTTAGTCAATCTTTCATCTTGTCTTAAAATATTCTCCTAAAATGAAAAACTTGAATTATTACCTTACTCTTAGTTGTTTTACACAAGTTTTGTATAGCTCCCAATCTGGAAGCATCTTTGGAGAAGGCATCGGTGAAAACAAATATATACGATTGTTGTTTGCTGATCTCCAAGGCTCTCTCGATGCCAGCCAAAGATTTTTCTGGACATTCGTTACCACCACTCTCAGTGACTCCGTTTAACCAATATAGAAGATCTCTTGGCATTCGCGATATGAGAGGTTGTTGAACTTCTGCAGATGGAAAATCTAATTAATTTGCTAATAATATATATTAGCTGTGTGGTGACGACATAATAATAACGTTATTCCATTACTTCCCGTGAATCTTATGAGAACTAGCCGGGAAGAGATGTATCAGGATAGTAAGTAGCAGCGTTATCCTGCTGTTCAAGCAAAACCCGCTGTGATCTCCAAGACACCTGCCGAGCGTAAGGATTATGGTAAATTCCCCCCTTTTAAGAAGAAGACCCATTCCCAGCAGTGAACTTCCACGGGTTGGTGATGATGGTGATGATTGTGATGATGGTGATGACGGTGATGATGATAACGATATGCTAAAAGCATTAAAATCCGAGAACAAAGAGAACTGAAAAATAATTCAAGTGATAGTTGAGATAAAGTGAACAGCGAACAGGTCATACTGAACGCAAGTCTGACTATAGACGAGGAAAACTGGGGGTTTTAAAGAGGACCCAGAATTGATTATCGAAATGATGAAAAATAATGAACTGAATGGACTGAAACAATGATGAAAACAATGGGGGCTAAAACTAATGGATGCAAAAGACACAAATCCCCACAACATGAAGTGCCTACACTCATGATTATTTAAAAAAACAATGAAGAAGAAGAAAAAAATATTTGGTGCATTTGAGATTTTAAGCGACGCTTACAATTGCTGGGTAGCCAAATGTTAGTTATTCATAATTTCGTTTCATTTAAAGCTGACTTCTTCTGTATTTCGGAAGGTTGATTCATTCAACACAAAGTAACGATGGCGACTGATATTGAGGTGTTGCTTCCCGTAAACCAGTTCCCCCCGAGAAGTGCTTGAAAGAGCGAGGCATCGAGGAGCTTCAGTAGGTTATTTCCGAAACCCCCAGATTCAGTGAAGGACACCACAAAATTTTTAGCCACTAGGAGTCAGACACGCACTGTAAACTACTTCCACGATTTTCGGTAGTTCTATGTAAGATTTTCGTAAGATATCCCGGGCTATGTGAATAATAATAAGTCGCAGTAAATATTGTTTCCCAAAAAACAATTTATTTATTTATTCTTATTGTACACAAACCGGTAACTACATTTGTAAATGGAAAAAAAAGATGTGCAAAGGCGAGCTTAACTCACAATCTTGATCTTACATGCAAAATTGGCAGAAAAAATATGATACTGTGGGTGAAGATAGGCTATGAATCATTATCATCATAATTGCATAATGAAGGCTCAGGCTTTAGGTAGTTTTATATAAACCCTGAACAGCCCTATTTTGTCAATTGGTCAGAACAGAACCTAGCTCGAAAATAGTGATTAGGTCTCGCAAGGCTTGTGAGACTCCTATAGTAAGTACAAGATTGGGTAGTAAGAACAAAAACAATATCAATACTTAAACATGATTTACGGGTGCAAGACCAAAAGTAGAAGTTTCATCTCCATATTTCATAGACGTCACTACTAAAACTTGATTTACTGAAGCAAGAACAAAACTTTCGGTATTGCATAGGAAACCCTTTCAATAAATGTAGGTGAAATAGTAACGAAGATAGACAGCATCCGGTTCAGATTATCTAAAGGTGCTCCACAGATCAAACTAAAACCCTGCAATAGTCAAAAAGCAAAAGAAAAAAAATGATTGTATCTTACCGTCATTAAATGGGACTATGATATAGTCAAATATCTTTGTATTATTGCTAAAAGTATTCAGAAGAGTTCCCAAATTCAATTTGATCAAATCTAATTCTTCTTCCATGGATTTCGTTGTATCTAAAACAATTGTGAAACTTCTTTCGCAAGAAGCGAAACTAATTAACAAAAAATATATTACAGAGAACTTGCAAAACATTGTTACGCGTTAAGATGCAATAGCCAAATGCAATGAGCTCACGGAAGATGTTAATCATTAATGACAAACATAAGGAGAATATCATATTAAGAGATCGGCTAATTTATGTTTCAGAATTTAAGGGCCTAAGTACACTAGAAAATATAAATGCGAGCAAACTGGGCGTATCGCTGCCGATTGAATCAAGAGGCCGTGCAAACCATTTGCTAAATAATTAGGCGACGATATTGTTGCAATCTTTTACCTGCAAACTGTTCGCCTCTTTTGCGTCCATTCCGTAGAAGTTAAAACTATTGCCAATTCGTATGATATATAGGGCAATTTTATTAACATCATGTGTCAAGATATTAACGCCATGAATCAAGAAACATTTATCTTCTACTTACGTTTTGCTTATCTTATCAGAACTCCGCAATTTCACTGCATATACTCGTACATATTTTGTTATATACTCGTACATACTTTGTTATATGTCGTACATATATTATTATTATATGCGTGTGAGTGCATGTGTGTGTTTGTGTGTCTGTTTTAGTTTTTATGTTATTTAATTTATATTTTGAATTTAGAATAGAAACAATAATTTTTTTATTGAGTTTGCAACTTGAAAATATCAATAGAGTTCTCTGCTCTCTTTTTATTTGGCTACATAATATTGCCCTTAACTATGCAACATTGTAAGGATAATATTGAGTTGATAACATTTAACCTGACTATATTTGCGGCCCATTAATAGGACATTCTCCCGTCTGTTGTCACTATCAGCCAATTCAGTGAATTTTATCAAATTGTTGCAAGCAACAAACAATCATTTATTTGTTTAAGTAACATACAGTGAGTAATATGCAATATTGTATTCTAAAAGTTATAATTAAGTTTAAATTGTTACATTTGCCCCGAAAGTTTGCTGTCTGGTGCTGAAATAATTATAGGGTCATTCCATTTATTCCTGTGGGTGCTGTGAGAACCATCTAAGGGAAGAATTACGGTAATGGGTAGAAGCGTTAATCTAATATTCAATCAAAATCTACTGCGATCTCCAGGATGCCTGCCAAGCGTGGAGAGTATGGCAAATCCCCCCTTTTTAAGAACGAGGCCCGTGTCCAGCAGTTGACTTTTAAAGCCTGATGATGATAAAGTTTTTTTTTAATTAACCGTAATGTAAGAAAAGTACTCTATGTACCGGGGTAGAGCAAATGGGGCGATCGCTTTAGGTGCTAGACGATAAGGAGTATCAAAATGTGAATTACAATTACAAACGCCTTTTATGATGTACGGACTGAAAATTACATATCGGGTAATTTTACCGACTAAAAATGATATTGTATGTACCAAAAATAGTTCAATATTAAAATTGGGTGCAAAAAAGTTGAGATTCGATGAAATTATTTTTGATTTATAATGTTATCGTGATTACAACTATATTTATTCATTTACTTAAGGGGTTTTATTACTGAAAGATAAATAATTATAAACATCATCGCCAGTCCATATTCATCCTCGCTATTGTGGTACGGTCCTCCAATGACCAGAAAGGGGATTAGGCCGTAATCTACCACGTTGGTCTGGTGCCGGTTGGCCACGTTGGCCTGGTAAACACACCCAGAAGGAGGCCGCGGAGCGGGATCGGGAAAAGGCCGATCCTGCTCGGCGAAGGTGCAGGCGCCGAGGTGCCGGTGCAGACCGTCACGGCCCTCAGCCCAATATCCCGGGGCTTTATAATACGGGCTAATGGACTGCCAGCTACTGACGGTCCCCCCCTGCAAAACATCTAGCAGGGGGCCTCGGGAATCGTTGACGCAACGGACGGGGGCCCTGAGCGTCTATACAAAGCGATTTCCGGGAAGGATGGCGACATGAGTGGCTCATGTCGCTGTGAGCACCTTCTGGAGCTGAGGTGCTAGGGGGAGTAGGCTCACCCCCCCCCCTTTCCAAGAAATTCTCAAAAGAGCGAGGCACTGAGGGGCATTTGTAAGTTATCCACAGCGGAACCCAAAGCCCCTCAATGTGTCGATGATGTGTTTTTGCGTGAAGCTTGAACAAATAAACAAACAAATAAACATCAACAGATATACTTTCAGAAGTCCTTAAGTAGTCGATCTGAGTATTTATTTTTTAAATATCCTTGATTTTTGAAAATTTGACAAATAATTTTATAAAAGTATAGACACACATCAAAGTACATAATGTAAAAAACTGCAACGCCTGATTGAAATAATATAGCAAAACGCACTATAGCAACCTTGCTATTTTCACATTTAAATAATATCCTAATTGTATTCAGGATAGCTCATCTCTGAGTGTTTTCAAGCAAAGAGTTAAGGAGCACTTTCTCTCAAAGTGATATATGTATGTATCTATTTTGGTGTTTCGGTATTTGTATATATGTATGTGTGTCTATGTTTTTGTTTATAGTACACTAGATCCTATCCTCTTTCTCATCTCAAATATTTTTACACTCTAAGGTTTGCTGGAAGAAAACTCATTTTTGAGTTAAGCTCGCCTTTGTACATAATTTTTTTTCTTTTGTAAAACGTATTTATCTGTTTGTGTACAATAAAGAATAAATATCCTCTGTGCTGTCGGCGTAAATAGCGTCACTCTATTTCTTCTATATATTGTGAAAATCAATTAAGGGATGTACCAGAATAATGGGTAGCAGCGTTATACTGCTACTCAACCAAAATCTACTGTGATCTCTAAGACGCCTGCCAAGCCTAGAGATTACGGGTAATCCCTCCTTTTTGAGAAGCATTGGCGTAACTAGGGCTATTTTCCAGGCGGAGCCTGGCCCCTGAGATTCAATGGCCGGTGAAGCCGAGTCGACACCCAATGACTGGCTTCAGTAAATGTTTCACGATTGTTCGTATCCTGACAAACTTAAAGAACCAATAAATTAACCAATATAATGATTAAATATTTCGGATCGGTACTTAACATCCTGGGGTGGGCTTGTACCACCTGCCCTCCCCTTATATACGCCAATGATGAGGAAGAGGCTCATGTCCAACAGTGGGCTGATGACGGTAAAGTACTTTATGTAAATTTATTGTCATCATCATCATCATTTCAGCCCGTAGTTGTCCACTGCTGAACATAGGCCTCTCCAATCGAATTCCAGNATTAAATTATAAAATGTATTATGTGTATTTTTATTTGAAAAGTTACTAGGCTTACTGTTTAAATTAACAAGACATTTTATGTATTCGTGTGGATGAATATTTAATTGGTATTTAGTTTCTATATATGATAGGCTGAAGAGCGTTGAAGAAAATATTAAAGAAAACGAAATTAATGTTATTTTACTCGTGACAGAGTGAAAATAATAGAACAGAAACAAAGTACAAACAGAAAAATATTAATAGTAGTTATTTCGCATAAAGGTACCAAAAAGTTTATACTGTGAGGTCGCCAACATTTTTAAGTTGATATTTCAATATTGTACGCATGATAGATTTTGTACCATTATCTAAGTATTAATTAAAAATTGCTAATATTCCTCGAATCCACCTTTTGTAACCGCGTCACAGAGTAGCGCGTGATTGGGATAACATGTTCATGTACATAAATTTCGATTGATATAATTAATATAACATAACAATAATAGGTAAAAATATAACAATAGCAATAATAATAGGTCAGGGAGTACTTGGTCTTTTAGCTTGTCCGGCAAATAGAGTTAAGTATACGGGTAAGCGACCCCGGCCCCCCGAGCTACTACTGTCTCTTCCTTCTCCTTCCGAGATAGTAGTATCCCATATTCTATAGTCCTTTACCTAAATTCCATATTCCTTTCTCAATACACCTTTCCCACCTCAACCTCTTTCCTTTCCTCTCCATTACACCGTGGGAATGCAATGAAGAACTTTAATACTTTTAAACCTTATAAAATGGCGGCGTCGTGGTTCGCTGCCCGACACGTCTCATTGCCCGCGGAGGCGAAATGTGAGCTGCGGATAGCAATTTTCCTACATCAAACGATTATAACAGGTGGAAGGAAGTGGTCTCTGCCTACCCCAATGGGAAGGAGGCGTGACTGTATGTATGTATGTAGT
>WUAW01000609.1:49694-59883 GCA_017165845.1 Thaumetopoea pityocampa | reverse complement strand
CTTTGCCCCATCGGCCTTACATTAGCTTGATATAATCCAGTGCTATGGGATCGGACTATTAAAAAAGAATCTAAGTTATAAATAATGTTACAAACATATTCATACTCATAAAACACTATTTTGTATTAAAATTCTTTAAAAGAAGACCAAAATGATGGTCAATTAAATGGTCGTAAACAAAACAGAGAAACATAAAGCAATTTCGTTCATCTGTCATTCAAGCTAAGCTATGATGATTTTTCTCATCAATTCTGTGGTTTTATCATTCATGGATACCTTGATTAAGAGTTATTTATTAGTTTGCGTTGTCTAGTGTAAAATTCGAAGAATTATGCGAGAATCTGGTTTGAAACGCCAAGATGAATGATATCTTTGGTTTCCGCTTCATTCATCAGTTATTTTCTAAGCGAATGATATATGATATATGATGATTCGAGGATTTCATTAAAAATTTGGAATTTACATTCATGGATATTTCATTGAATATTTGAGTTTACATTCATGGATTTCGTTAGGTGATTTGAATTTTAGAACGGTTGCTTTTTTATTGTACATATTTTTATTTAAGGTTATAAACATGTATCCATCTTTGTTTATCATTTGTCATTTATGTTTCATTTTAATATAGTTATTCGGTGCAGAAAAGCAGACGGATTTATGGTGAGTTCAAATAAGTTACATGTCATGATTCGAAATTGAGACATAATCGACTAAGCTGATGCAGGTCGCACTGGAGATTTAGAAGCCCCTATATAGGGTCAAAGCAGGGTGTCGCGATGATATTAATAGGGATAGTGATATATAAATATTTTTTAAAGAATTTATTTAAATTTTAAGGAAAGTAGGGTTTATTGGGAATTAGAGTTTATTGACGACTGATTGACACAGTCGTAGTGATCCTGTTTTTTGTCCCAATGGATATTTGGTTTGTACGCGTTGAAGGACAACTCTGTGCGATGAACACAAATATTTGTATCCGAGTAATGTATAGCTAAGATACAAAGAATACTTATTTACTGTTACATCTATATGTGTGTGTGTGTGTATGTGTGTCTCCATAATATTATCATTTCTTTGCGATAAATATTTGACGATTCATAAAAACGCTGAAACAATATTTTTATGTAATTTTCTATTACTGTTTTATGATTGATTCTCTCTCAAAATATCAACGTGTGAATTGAACAGTTTTTAGATTTTCAAACAAAACCCAAAGAGCGTCTAGAATAATTTACATATTTTGATACAATATAATTACACTTTCCAATTGTAGTAAACTTAATATTTGTGTTTTTTATGATGTGCAATAAAAAATACACTATATTTATATCTATATTTAAGAAACAAAAAGTTGCCTCGATCATGTTTTGTAAAACCTGATCTGTCTATGAAATTAGTGTCAAAATATCTAAAAGTTTCGAAGATTAAAAGAGAAAAAAATCGAAGATGAGAAAAAATAAAGATCATCAAAGAAAAATTAAAGAAAAGGAATATTGAGCTTTAACGCAAATAACTACAGTAGGTAGCTTACCAAGAGCTGTTAATGGAGAATCATAGAAAGACATATCAGAAATCAGTTTACATATACTGCGCGTAACGTATTAATTTTTTTATAGAACCATTATTATGGTCATTCACGGATTCTCAAACGCCAGTATTTTGTGGCAATTAGGCTATGGTCAGCGGTGGAACGAATAGTTTGATTAAACAAATCTGGATTGAGGATACCGTCAGAAAATCGTTGGAACCAATGAATTGTTTAGAATTAATTGTATAACGAATCGCTTCGATATTTGGGACTATAAATATTGGTTCTAAGAAATTGGTGTTTGAATATTCTATTGTAGTTTTGTGTTTAAGGTTCCGTGCGCGTTACTCTTACTCTTCCTGCAGATGCTATAAGAACCAGCTCAAGGAAATGCCAGGATAATAAGCAGCGGCGTTATCCTTCTATTGAATTAACATCTACTGCTATCTCTAAGACAAGTGTGGAGATTATGGAAAATCCTTCCTTTTTATGGTGAAGGTTTATGTCCAAAAGTGGACTTTCGCAGGCTGCTGATGATGATGGATAAAAAAAAACTATATATATAGATGGCATTTCATATATTAGCGAAGGCATGGGATTTTAAGATAGTAAGACTTTAGGAACATTTAAAGAAAACTGATTTGAGTATCATATTATAATATATGTTATGTTGTTTATAAGATATTATATATTTTCTGTTACACGGTATTTTAAGATAAAAAATCTAGGAACGAATTTTGTGTTTTTTTTCCAGTTTTTTTGAGAAATACAAACTTATCTATACTAATATTATAAAGAGGTAAAATTTGTTTGCTTGTAAGTTTGTATGTAGGGGGTAATTCCCGGAACTAAGAATCCAAAGTAAAATTTTTTTCACTGATAGAAAGCTGCATTGTCCATCAGTGCTGTAGGCTACAAATTATATTTATATCGCGCATATTAGTCGAGCTATCACAATGTTTGTCTGGCAAGTCGGAAAGCAATACGATTACGAAGAAATTATGGCGCACGCCCGGGAGGGTTCTCCAGTGGATAGAAAGTCCACGCAAGCGAAGCAACTGGCAACAGCTGGTTTATTTATAAAAGCTTAATCTTTCTTTTAAATTGTATTTGGAACCCACCCACTGCATGTGGCCCGACACAATCCTGATCGTTTCTATTCTTCAAAATTATTAAATTCACTTAAAATTTAGTTCATTATGTAAATGTTTCTAAGAAAAAAACACAATTCAAATACGTTTTTAGCAGACACTGGTACAATAATAGGAAATATTTTTGTAGTTGTTTTTTGGGACACCTTTAAAATTATGTACAAGCTCTACAGGTTTTTTAAACATTATTTTATTAATAGTATTAGTATCAGTAAGTCATATCCGACATTCCGATTCATAATCAGATTCGGAATTTAAGCCAAAAATTACTCCGGAAATGACTTTCAGCTTGTCAAGAACAAACTTATGCAAACTTGTGTAATAGAAAGATACCGAGCGAGCTCAGTCTCCCAAATACCTCCGACACTCAAATTCCCCACCAACTTGCGTTGCCCGCAGTCGGGTGACGGACAGCGTGTGTGAACTAGTCTCATTACCGTCGCGCCCACACTCGCCTACGCAGCTGACCCTCTGCTTACTAGTTATTATGATATTAGCCTGTGCTCCGGCGATGATGTGTTGCCAATCATTAATTATATGAATGGTGTTATGGGTAGAGAAATTTTGCAGTTTTTTTTTATTGTCACACTCATTATCATCCTCATTATCATCGTTGTTATCAGCTCGAGGAAGTCCACTGCTGGACACAGGCTTTAAAAAAGAAGGATTTAAGACGAAAAAGTGGGATTTAAAGAAAAAGAAAGGAAAGATTAAAAAGGAAAAAGGAAAGAAATAAGGGAAGATTTGCCTAGCCGCACTAGGCCCGTACGTTACACTACGACCAAGTCCGCCTTTATCAGGGGAAGTCCGTGCCCCTGTAGTGAAGATAAATATGGATTGGGGATGATGTTGATGATAGTAAAATACAGCCCCACAACTACAGGTACTAGAAGTATAACAACTGTGGATTATCAAGTCATCCATCATCATCATTATCTCAGCCCAAGGACGTCCACTGCTGAACATAGGCCTCCCCCAAGGATTTCCAGAAAGATCGGTCTTGCGCCGCCCTCATTCAGCGACCTCCCGCTACCCTAACCAAGTCGTCAGTTCACCTAAGGACTAAGTGTAAGGACTGCCCACGCTTCGCTTTCCAATTCGTGGCCGCCACTCCAACACCTTGCGGCCCCAACGGCCATATTACAATTGGAATAGTATATCACCTCGTATATATAAGTGTATTACTGTGTAACGCTGGAATAAAATAGCAAGCAACACTTGCACATTTCTTTCCCCAGATGGCATGTGAACCAGCTAAGGAATATACCAAGATAATGGACGGCAGCATTATTCTGTTATACAATCAAAATCTACTGCTATTTCCGGTCGCCTACGGAGCATGGAGATTTTCGGCAATACCTACACTATATTCCGTATACTTCTGTCCATCAAGTAATGTAATACGGTCTTTTTGATGATTACTACCATGGAAACTCGACGTCACGTCAACATTTACCAAAATCAATATTTCTTGACTAAATATTATTAGGTCAGGGAGTACTTAGTCTTTTAGCTTATCCGGCAAATAGACTTAAGTATACGGGTAAGCGACCCCGGCCCCCCGAGCTACTACTCTCTCCTCTTACTCCTTCCGAGATAGTAGTATCCTATATCCTATAGTCCTCCACCTAAATTCCATGTTCCTTTCTCAATACACCTTTCTCATCTCATCCTCTTTCCTTTCCTCTTCATTACGCCGTGGGTATCCAATGAGGAACTTTAATACTTTTGAACCTTATAAAATGGCGGTGTCGTGGTTCGCCACCGGACACGTGTCATTGCCCGCGGAGGCGAAATGTGGGCTGCGGATAGCCACTTTGCTACATCAAACGTTTGTAGCAGATGGAAGGAAGTGGTCTCAGCTTACCGGAAAATCAGAATCGGAAAGAGGCGTGACTGTATACATGTATGGATGTATTATGGTCTCTGCCTACCCTTATGGGATATCGGCGTGAGTGTATGTATGTATGTATATTATTAGTTTGTTTTACCAACCAAACCAACATTAAGTATTACCCAAAACTTCATACGACAAGTGTCATCCTCATCCCCAGTCCATATTTATGCCCACTACAGGGGCACGGACCTCCCCTTATAAGGAGGGGGATTAGGCCGCAGCCTACTACGTCGGCTTAGTGCGGGTATGCAGGTTTCCTCATCGACTTTTCCTACTCTGTTGAATACATTAGTGTCTACAACGTAGACAGTAGGTACATGAGTTCGAAATAACTTATTGGTACGGGACCGGGATCAAACCCGCGACTTTCTCGATCGCGAGTCCTGCCTGGCACCTCATTACTACCGATACACTATGACTAGGGTATATTAATATAACGACGTCTAAATAAAACCCATAAATGTGAGCAATCATGGTGACCATATCGTAAACGATCTCGGCAGTCCCCAACTCGTCGTGTTTTAGAAACATTTTAGCTTAATGAGGAATGCCATTTATAGTAAACGATTTATTTATAATCGCTCTAAACCAATACTATTATCATATAAAGAAATATTCCACCGAAAGCGAATTTATATCTTACAACACTATTCTTACAAATTCCGTTTCCTACAACTAATAACATACATACACTCACGCCGATATCCCATAAGGGTAGGCAGAGACCATAGTATATACTACATACATACATACAGTCACGCCTCTTTCCCATTGGGGTAGGCAGAGGCCACTTCTTTTCACCTGCTACGATCGTTCAATGTAACAGAGTGGCTATCCGCAGTCCACATTTCGCCCCCGCGGGCAACGAGAGGTGTCGGGTGGCGAACCACGGAGCCGCCATTTTATAAGGTTAAAAATGTTAAAGTTCGTCATTGCGTTTCCGCGGCTTAATGGAGAGGAAAGGAAAAAGGATGAGGTAGGAAAGGTGTAGTTGAGCAAGGAATATGGAATTTTGGAATAGGATTATAGGATATAGGATACTACTATCTCGGAAGGAGTAAGAAGAGACAGTAGTAGCTCGGAAGGCCGGGGTCGCTTACCCGTATACTTAACTCTGTTTGCCGGACAGGCTAAAACACTAAGTACTCCCTGGCCTATAAAGATATTATAATATCACGAGTACCATCTTTATATGTATTGCTTTATTAATTACTAGCTGTCGCCCGCAGTTCCGCTCACATAATCGAAATATTACACAATTAAAATTAAATTTCTTCAGTTTTTCAATTTTTTACTCAGAATCCTTAAAGATTTCCGGGATAAAACGTAGCCTACAAAGTTTTCTGAGAATTCTTCTGTTTGTTAATTAAAGTTTCACCAGAATCGGATTAATTGTTTTAGAGATTAACCACTTTTAATTTTAAATTGATTTGATTTGATTAAAAGCAAACTAATAAACAGTCAATAATTAAACACTTTTATGTTTTAGATATGTAGAAGTACCCATATAAGCTTAAGAAAAAGCATTTATTTCGAAATCAGGGACAGACAATTCAATTTACTTATATAGATAATATATTTAGTCGTTCTGTTACAATTATTTCATTATTTTTGTGTATTCAAAGTTCATACACATTTGTGAATACATCTATTACACCTAAGCGGGGTACCGGCTACACCTAACCTAACCTAACCTAATCATCTATTACACCTACACGTAATTTTCTAGTTAGAGATCGCCACCCATCTTACTCGTCTAATTTAGTAGAACAGAGCCGGAAAGTTTGGTCGGAGTCGACCACCGGTGAACTGGTACTCCATCTAAAGATCCACTGCCTGGTAGAAAATACCTTAGACATTATGTCCACACATATACCATTTGTGTATGAACATATGTAATAAAATGAACAAATAACGTTAAAATTTAATTCTAATATTGTAAACGTATGAATTTAATTGGTGATATGCGTGAATCAACTTTTTGTTTTTGGTTGTCAATAGTAACTTATATTTAATTAGTTACATCTAAACTAGTGTAGACCAGTTAATTGTAAGAACCTTAACTATTAATTAAATAAATAAAGAATAAAATAGTACATGTTGCAGATATATTTTCAATAATTTATTTGGTGACCCAAACTACAATTTCAAGCTCCCACACAAATACTGACTGTCCCAAAATGCTACTCACCCAGGGAACCCATTATAGAGCCAAGTTCTGGTAATGCACTCTAAATGTGACAATGGTGCCTAAATGTGGTAATGTAATTCTGCTGTAACAGAACTTAACTAAATTTAGGCTCTCCCTATCTTTTTCTAATGCCACACGCAAAAACGAGATAGCTACAATTTTGACGCTGTCAGTTTTGTTTAGACACATTAAAATTAAGAAATTTAGACGTAATGTCGGAACACGTCGACTAAAGGTCCGCAAAAACGGAATATTTATTGTACCTTTTGACATCATTGTAGGTCAGTACTAGCTAAAAATCTTTGCTATCCCGTTTTGGCATTTGGCATTAGAAAAAGATAGGAAAAGTTTAAATTTAGTTAGATTATATTACATCAGAATTACTACCAATAAAATACATTGAAGTCCTCAGCCCTTTATAAAATATTAAAGTTTAATAATGTTTATTTCAAAATAGTACAAAAAAAGATGGAGTAATATACAGTTACAAAAAAAAATAATTCACTCATATACATACATATCTAACTCGACGCTAGCGCATCGCATTCGGTGGAGGTGCGCCGACATATTAGTGTCCTCTCATTCCATACGTCACACTGTGCTCATAGAACAATATAGTTGGTTTCTTGATTAGAGATATTGACTTTCAAATTCGTAGTTTCGTACGACATAATGAGAGGCTTCTGCGGATAGTGTTTAAATATTATTTTAACATCGTGATCTTTTCATCTTGTAAGTGGGTACTAGGTAGTTAATGGGTACTCGCTAGTAAGATCTCAAACTGGCATTAAATCGTTTTCTGTGTCAAGATCTGCTGTTTTATTTTTGCAGGGAATACGACTCAGGAAGTACTTAGTTTTTAGCTTGTCCGGCAAATAGATACGTATACGGGTAAGCAATCCCGGCTCCCCAAGCTATTACTGTCTCTTCCTACTCCTTCCGAGATAGTAGTATCTTATAGTCCTTTTCCTGAATTCTATATTCCTTGCTCAATACACCATTCTTCCTCACCATTTTTTCTTTCCTCTCCTCTAAGCCAGTAGCTGCCGCGCCGATGGTTGCATGGCTAAGCCCAAAATGATAGTTAGTCTTACAAAAACATGCAAGGCTCTGTTGGGTAGACCTGTTTTACCCTTGCTTTTCATGGGAACACGATGAGGAACTTTAACAATTTTGAGTCTTATAAAAATGGCGACGTTCTGGTTCTCTACACAACACGTCTAATTTCCCGCGGCGGTGAAAAGTGAGTTACGGATAGCCAATTTGCTTGTAGCAAGTGGAAAGAAATGGTCTCTATCTATTCCAACTCTTCAGGCAGTCCTGTAGTGATGGGTAATCCTTTATCCATCGCTTTTATCAATGATTTGTTAATTTTGATATATTTGAAAATCAAGAAAGAAAATTTTGCAATCAACCTTTCTGTCTGCGTTGTGGTTCGCCACCCAATACGTCTCGTTTCCCGTAGTGCCGAAAAGTGGGCTACGGATAGCCACGTTGCTTGTATCAAGTGGAAAGAAATAGTCACTGCCTACCCCTATTGTATCCTATCCTGTTATTATCCTATCCTATTGTATCCCTGGTGGTAAATATCCCAGCCTTTCAAACGAGATACCGGGATTTGATTTCCTGTCGGAGAGCCAGAAAAAAAACTGATTGTATGTATGTATGTAAAATGGCTATAGGTTACGATGACCATTTTCCATCTGACGTCATACCTACATTATCATCATAATTGAAGTCTACAGCTGGATATATACTTTATTTTCACGCTCATCAGGTGTCTTGGAGATAGTTCTAGATTTTGATAGAATAAAAAGAGAACGCTGCTGTTCACTACCTTGGTACATCCCTTGGCTGGTTCTCACAGCATGCACGAGAAGACATATGTATACTGACGCTCTTATTACGTCAGCGCTACACAGCAATAGATGTCATGTAATAGAAACCAGACACGATTTGCTAAGAAAAAGGTCACAGGTTCGATTCCGGTCGCCTACCACTGAGTTATTTTTAGTTCAGGTACGGTCTACATTGTAGACACTAATATACTCAACGGAGAAGGAAAACTTCGTGGGGAAACCTGTATGCCTGTATGGCTGTGTGAAGACTATCAATCCGCACTAGGCTAACGTGGTAGACTACGGCCTAAGCCCCTTCCTGATGGGGGGAAGTCCGTGCCCTGTACTGGGAATGAATGTGGAGTGGGGATGAATAGATGGTAATTAAAAAGTAAGCCTTTTATAAATTAAGCTTAGATTACAGTTAGCGATATTCCGTATTTTGTCAAGACCGTTAACTAAACCGTTATGCTGGGTACAGTCGGGTAGTGTTTGTATTCATCATCTCCAGTCAATGTTCGCCCCACACAAAAAGGGTACGGTCCGCCCCTAATTAGGATTAGGCCGTAATTTACCACGCTAACCTAGTGCGGGTTGGTGACCTGCACGTATTGGGGCACGGACTTCTGCTCATCAGGAAGGGGATTAGGCCGTAGTCTACCGCGCTGGCCTAGTACGGGTTGGTAGACTTCACACACCCATGCGAACGTGCAGCTTTACTCAAGAAGTTTTCATTCTCCGTTAAATACATTGGTGTGTACAATGTAGATCGTACATAAATTAGAAATAACTCAGTGGCAAGGGACTGAAATCGAATCTATGACCTTTCGATAGCAAGCCGTGTCTCACCAGTAACAGCACCAATGTAGTTAAGTCATCAAGTAATAAAAGGATATAATACGGGGCACGGAGAAATGTGTCGTGGGAACGCGCCGACATTGTGAGTTCCAGAGTAAAAATTCAGCTTTCTCGCTTGCCGAGCTTCCGTTGGGCGACCCGGCGATACCATCTGAGATGGCAGATAACTCTCGCAAAATGAGAGGCTGACTCACGGAGAAGGCAGACGGATGTGGCTCGGTGTTGCCTCACCGCGCTCTACCATGATGACGCTTATTTTGTAAGCTTTGTTACGTACCTAACTAGATTTGAAATCTGCAAAAATTATACAAAATTTTAAAATTCGATTTGACTCAAACTACAGACAAATCAATTATAATGTATCAAATTAATTGGAATAATCGTGTCAATAACAAGCCTTATTTCTCGAGTTCGAATCCAACACGTAGCTCTGATTTTTAAAAAGTGTAAAGCCTATGCTATATATGATTCTCGATCGTCTGCCTTCCACATCCAAATGCTGTCGTCAATCTTGCTTAGATCTGCGACCCATCAGGCTGTAAGGCGCCTCACTCAAGATTTTACCGATAAGCGGTCTCCACGCCAGGACTTATCTGCTCGGTCGGTTTACATTCTTTCGATAGACGTGACCGATTCATTGCCATATTTTATTTTATTTTAATTATAATAAGCTAGCACTTGACTACAATCCCACCCGATGGTAAGTGGCGATGTAGTCTTAGGTGG